>CAUYQV010160950.1:0-19517 GCA_963574575.1 Galagoides demidoff
AACATAGTAAGACTTTGCCTCAAAAAAAAAAAAGTACTATAAGGTGAAATGTCATTGTTTATGATTTGTTATTAAATATTCAGGTAAAAAATTAAATGAAGCAAATTTAATGTAATGTTAAGAATGATTAAATCTAACTAAGAGGTATGTGGGAAATCATTACACCATTTCCCCCTACTTTTCTCTATGCTTGAAAATGTTTATAATAAAAATTTTCTTACAAAGTGAGGGATATCCTCACTTTGAATCCTCCATTGGATTGCTTATTTCCCTCCATTCTTTTGAAATATTTATATTACTGATATCAGTGAGGGAAAAAGTGTTTTTTATAATAACATATGAGAGAAATATGAAAAGTTTCCTTATTATATTATCTTATTGATAATACAAGTGGATCATTTGCCATCTCTTCTGTTGCCACATTAAAAAAAGAAAACCAGTGAATAAACTGAGGAGGAAATTAAGAAAACAATTTCATTTATATAAATAGCATTAAAAAGAACAAAATAACTTTGGAAAAAAAATAACCAAGGAGGTTAAAGACTTATAAACTGATAACTTCAAAAACATTATTAAAAGAAATGAAAGAAGACATAAATAAATGGAAAGACATCCTGTGTTCGTGGATTGAAAAACTTAATACTGTTAAGGTTTCTATGCAGCCCAAAGTAATCTACAGATTCAATGCAATCTCTATTAAAATATCAATGGAATTTTTTGTAGAATAGGAAGAATTTATTCTAAAATTTGCATGAAATCTCAAGGGACTCTAGACAGCCAAATTAATTTTGAAAAAGAACAGAGTTGGGGGACACATGACTTTTTTTTTTTTTTGAGACAAAGTCTCACTTTGACCCTCTTGGTAGAGTTCCATGGTGTCATAGCTCACAGCAACCTCAAACTCTTGGGCTCAAGTAATCCTCTTGCCTCAGCCTCCCAAATAGCTGAGAATATAGGTACCTGGTACATTGCCTAGCTATTTTCAGAGATGGGTGTCTCACTCTTGCTCACGCTGGTCTTGAACTCCTGAGCTCAGGCAATCCACCTGCCTCAGCCTCCCAGAGTGCTGGGATTATAGGCGTGAGCCACTGTGCCCAGCAGATAAGCACTTTTTGATTACAAAATATATTACAAAGCTACAATAATCAAAAACAGTATAGCCTGGTGCAGTGGCTCACACCTGTAATCTGTGCACTTTGGGAGGCTGAGGCAGGAAGATCACTTGAGGTCAAGGGTTTGAGACCAGCTTGAGTGAGAGAGATACCTGGCCTTTTTCTTTGTAGAGACAGAGTCTTACTTTATTGCCCTCAATTGAGTGCCATTGCGTCACACAGCTCACAGCAACCTCTAACTCCTGTGCCTAGGCTATTCTCTTGCCTCAGCCTAATGAGTAGCTGCGACTACAGCTGCCTGCCACAACGCCGGCTATTTTTTTTGTTGTTGTTGCAGTTTGGCTGGGGCCGGGGTTGAACCCGCCACCCTCAGTATATGGGGCTGGTGCCCTACTCACTGAGGCACAGGTGCTGCCCAAGATACCTGGCCTTTATTAAAAATAGAAAAAATTAGCCAAGCATAATGGTGGGCTCCTGTAGTCCCAGCTCCTTGGGAGGCTGAGGCAGGAGGATCACTTGAATGAGGGAGTTTGAGATTGCTGTGAGCTAGGCTGAGGCCATGGTACTCTAGCCTGGGTCATAGAGTGAGACACTGTTTCAAAAAAACAAAAACAGGAAATAAAAACAAAAACAAAAAACCAACACAGTGCGATACTGGCATAAAGACAGACAAAGAACCTGATGAAATAGAATACAGATCCCAGAAATAGACCCTCACGTCTATTGGTCTTCATCAAGGGTGCCCAGACCATGCAATGGGGAAAGGACAGTTTCTTTGACGAATGGTGTTGGGAAAACTGAAAGTAAAAGACTGAAGTTGGACCCTTACCTTATACCATGTATGAAAATTTTCTAAAAGGAAAACCTAAAATTATAAAACTGCTGGGAGAAAACATAGAAAATCTCCATGACATTGGACTTGACAACAATTTCTTGGATATGACACCAAAAGCACAGATAATAAAAGCAAGGCTAGACTACTTATACTTTTAAGACTTTTGTGCATCAGAGGACATACTGTGAAGTGAAAGGAAAACCTATGGTGCAGGAGAAAATATTTTCAAATCATAGATCTGATAATGTGCTAATATCCAGAATATATAAAGAACTCCTACAAATCAATAACAAGAAAAATTCAAACCACCTAGTTAAAAAAAAGGGCAAAGGACTTAAATAGAATTTCTGCTGAGATGATATGTCTGGTAAGCATGTGAAAAGACGCTCATCATTAATCATCAGTGAAAAGCAAATCAAAACAATAATGAGATATCACCTCACACCCATTTGGATGGCTACTGTTAAAAAAACCAGAAATAAATGTTGGCAAGGATGGGGAGAAATTGGATCCCTTGTGCATCGTTGGTGGGATTATAAAATAGTCCGACTGCTATGAAAAATATTATGGAGGTTTCTCAAAAAATTAAAAATAGGTCCAGGTTTGGTGGCTCACAGCTGTAATCCTAGCACTTTGGGAGGCTGAGGTGGGTGGATTGCTTGAGCTCACAGGTTCCAGACCAGCCTGACCCAGAGCCAGACCTCGTCTCTAAAAACAGATGGGCATTCTGTAATCCCAGTGACTTGGGAGGCTGAGACAAGAGAATTGCTTAAGCCCCAAAGTTTGAGGTTGCTGTGAGCTATGATGGCACAGTACTCTACAGAGGGTGACAAAGTAAGGCTGTCTAAAAAAAAAGGAAGAAAAGAAAAGAAAAAAAAAGAAAATTAAAAATAGAGCTACCATACCATATGATCTGGTAATACCATGTCTATGTATATATCCATAAAAACTGAGAGCTGAGCCTCAAATAAATACTTGCACAGTCATGTTCATAGCAGCACTATTCGCAATAAGCAAGAGATGGAAGCAAATCTAAGGTCCACTGACAGACGAATGAATCAACATACATGGTGTATTTATACACAATGGAATATCATTCATCCTTTAAAAGGGAAGAAATCCCGTCACATGCTACAACGTGAATGAACCTTGGGGACATTATACTGAGTGAAGTAAGGCAGTCACAGAAAGACAAATACTACATGATTCCACCCAGATGAGATATCTAGAGAAGCCAAAATGATTGAAACAGAAAGTAGAATGGTAGTTGCCAGGGGTTGGAGGGAAGGAAGAGAGGGGAGTTGTTGTTCAATAGGTATAGAGTTTCATATTTGCAAGACAAAAGAGTCTGGAGATCTGTCTCCCTACAACATGAATGAATGTACTTAACACTTCTGTACTGTACTAAAAGACGATCAATATCAGGTGTTTTCACCAAAATACAAAAATGGAGTGGGGGAGGGGACTTGGGAACAGGATTGTTGGGTTGCTTTAAAAGCTTCCAAGTAGAGTGTTTCAGGAGGTTTTGAACAGAAACACTTTGTTAAGTATATAAAATCACATCACCCTCTGATTAGTTTGCAAGAACATCAGGGAACACGATGATTTACTTGCCAAGTGTCAACAAGAATCTTTGCATAATTGGTGGTGAAAGAGATGGAAAAATGAATACCACAATTTAGGGAAGCACTTTCAGCGGTGTCCTTGCCACATTTACTTTTTGTGAGAAGCCTATTTTAGCAATGATAGCAATCAAAAGCAAGCATTGAAAGAACACATCTTCAAATTACTTTATCAGAAAATGTTAAGTCAATATTTTTTAAAAAAAGTAAAGGAGGTTGAATTCAAAATTCTAAGAATAAGCATATTTAAATTCTATCTTAATGAGAACTTTTCATTATAATAAACTTAAATATTAATAAATTTATTAGAACCTTTAATTTTTTTCCTATTTAGATTATTCTTTAAAAATGTTCTTTAATTATGGCTCAAGTACTTTTATTTTTTACCAATGAAGCACGTGATGTAACACATTTGGAGTTATTGCTGCAGAATTCAGAAGTTTCTTCACACCCTCAAACCCTGGAGAATCTTGTCCAGTCTCTTCCAGGAATTCTGAATCTCACGTAAGAAGATGAGGCAGTGATAGAAAGGGAAGGAGAGAGGAAGAAAGAGAGGAGCCAGGGAGGAAAGAGAAAGCTTTTTGTCCTATTATTATTTTAAAAATTTCCCGGCTTGGCGCCTGTGGCTCAATCGGCTAAGGCGCCAGCCACGTACACCTAAGGTGGCGGGTTCGAATCCCCAGCCCGGGCCCGCCAAACAACAATGATGGCTGCAACCAAAAAATGGCCGGGCGTTGTGACGGGCACCTGTGGTCCCAGCTACTTGGGAGGCAGAGGCAGGAGACTCACTTGAGCCCAGGAGTTGGAGGTTGCTATGAGCTGTGATGCCATGGCACTCTACCCAGGGGGAAAGCTTGAGGCTCCATCTCAAAAAAAAAAAAATTTCCCAATGGTCAAGAGCAACACTGTGTTAATAGAACTTTACACAATGGAAATGCTGCGTATCTGGGTTGTCGACAGAGTAGCCACTGGCCACATGTAATTACAAGACACAATTATAAGGGGACCTTACCTAACAAATGCAAATGCAATCAGTGTAAGCTGGTTTCTTGTACCCTCCATGAATCCCCAATGATAAAAAAAAAAATGTAGCAAGTGTAACTGAAGAACTGATTTTAAGTTTTGTTTAATTTGAATTAGTTAAAATGTACATGGACATATGTGGCCAATGGCTATTCTATTGGGCAGTGCTGCTCTAGAAAGAAATACCAGCCAAACATACCCCAAATGTCTAAAGATTGAAGGAAAATTATGAAACGTGTGAACTGGACACTTGTCGACAGGAAGCAAGTTGGTGCAAGGGCATAGAGATGACAGAATCCAAATGACGTAGGAGGCTTCTTATACCAAAGTGGTCTTAGATTGTCTTTTCTACTTTGATGAAAGATCTATTGTTTTAGAATGGAAATGGAACTTATATTTTACAATTTACTTGCCTACCAAAAAATATACTTTACGTCCGTTTCATCATATTTCATAGTTTCAAATTATTTTTCCTTTGAGAAGTTGAAGGCAGAAGGATGCATATTCCACTTCCCTTTATCCTGTACTCCAGGCTTATTATATTGTCAGTGGAAGCTGGGGAGCTTCTGGTTCTTTCTCTTCAGGGCTACACACAGCCACTTGATTTCTCTTTTTCCCCATTTAAAACTTCCTCCAAAAAATATCTCCTCAAATGCTAACATAAAATTCCTTCAACAGTAGGCAAAGTCTCTTGGTTCCAACTAAAGATAAACAGCTTATGATAGAAATACTAGTTGATATAATACAAGAATCTCACATATGTTAAGGAAAAATGTCAATCAGTGGATTGAGGATACCCTCAGCCTTTTCTCTGTTTTAACAGTGTAGGAGAGGACAATTGAGAAAAGGAAGGCATTTGTCCCGTAACAAGGAGGGCAGACAGCGAAAGTTTCCTTGAAAGGACATTGCGAGAATGCAGAAGAATCTCATTTTCAGGCATCATTACCTTGCCCTGTGCCAAACAAGAAGCACAGACTAAAATCAGTGGCTGGGTTGTTCGAAATTCCGGGCTGGGGAATTTAGTAATGATGTCTGTCTACAGAGACATTGTAAATTCCAGGAGGACGAGGACCTACAGCAATGCATGATCCATTTGCTCCCTGGTGGTCTTCAATGTTGTGCCAGGTGCATGAAAAGCAAGCATCTGCCAGACGAGTGGAAGAACATGATTTGTGAAAACCCATTTAAACCCCAGAGTGCTGCCTAATGCATGAAAAGCGAGCATTTTCTTTTCCCCTTGAACAAGTGGGTGAGAAAATTAACTAATTACAGATTTCACACGGATGAAGTTTCCTCCAAGCCTTTGCTCCTCCTTGATGAGATCTTAGGCTGAAGGGCTCTTCTTGAAGTCCTATCACAGTAGCTGATTACTAATGAAAACCAGTGCTGATTATACAAACACTTTGGAAATTAAGACAAGGAGCCTTTCCATGCAAACTCAGAAGTTTCACTTGTATAAATAGGCTTCTTATGAGGAAATGATAAAACTTTATTGAAAGGTGTTAAGTAATATTTAAGCAACTGCAGATAAAGTCCATGTTTATGACCAGGAAGATAGGATGTCAAGAAGGTGTTAATGTTCTTAAAATAGAACTATACTTTTATTTATTTATTTATTTTATTAAATCATAGCTGTGTACATTAATGCATTTATGGGGTACAACGGGCTGGTTCTATATACAATTTGAAATGCTTTCATCAAACTGGTTAACATAGCCTTCACCATACTTTCTTAATTACTGTGTTTAGGCATTTATACTCTACACTTAGTAGATTTGACGTGTACCCGGGTAAAGAGCTATAATTTTAATGCAGTCGCAGTGAGGTTGTCCTGGAACCTGAAAAGCTGATTTGAAAACTTATGTGGGATAGCAAAGAGCCAAGAATAGCCAAGACATGCTTGACAAACAAGTGGTGTTGAGGTTTTGCTCTACTAGATACCAAGACTTTTAATAAGGTCATTAAGGCAAGGTGGTATTGCTGCAGAGAGAGACAATTGAACTAATGGAATGTAAAACGTGTAATGCAGGGAGGAGGTGGGGACTGATTGATCAGGAAGTGGCTCTGTGACTTGCTAACAGACACAGCACTCTGCTTTTGCTTTTACTCACCCATCATCCCAGAAGCACCCCCACAATCATAACAGTTAGCATTAATTGAGGACCTACTATGCGCAGGCATCATTCTCTCCTTTCATATGTGTTGTCTAAATTTAATCATCACAGCAAACCCATGAGGCATAGGGAAACTGAGGCACTGAGAGGGGAGGTACTTCGCCCAAGGACACAGGTTAAAAGGTGAATATTGAGGCCTTAAACCTAAGCAGTCTGGCTTCCATTATCTTAACCATTACATCATACTATGCTTCATACTAGGTAGTGCCTCACTTTTGTGTAAAAGCCCATAATAAATATTTGAGGCATAAATGAGCACATGAGTGATCCTGAGTTCTTAACAAAAGAAGGCAAGGAAACGTGTAACGCGTTTGAGAAGCAGGGAAATGTATAACTCACTCTTGAGATTTCCATTTTGTTTAATCTTGAAGGAGCTCTGATTTACAAGCGTAACAAGTGTGTTTCACTTCATTTCCAAGTACACAGGAGAAACAAAATGGTAAGGAATGACAACACCCCCCTTTTGCCATCCCTCACTTCCTAGGGGCCCATAGTCTTTAGGAGAGATAAGCAGGCACCTGAAATTCCTGGCCACCGTGCTGTAAGGAGGAGAGGGCATCCCAGCCTGGATGGGGGCCCCGTGTGAGGGCTGGGCTGAGCTGGGAGGCTGTACGGAATCTCACTGCAGCCTGGGATTCCAAATTATGCCTAAACCTAGGCATAGTTTTGAGCAAATTCCTTAATGATCAGCCACCAACAGGCTGGCTTCTATAAGATTCCCTTCAAATCCCCTCAGACCCATGCCCTTTGGGGCATTCCAACTCTGACTCCAGACCTATGTGGTTATACTTATTGAGAGTTGCCCTTCTTCTTCTTTGGGCATTGAATTTTATCATAGTTTTTTAAAAAGCAGTCTTTAGAGTTTACTGGCTAAATATAGATGCAAACATCTATAACACAAATTTGTAAATAGAATTCAACAATATATCAAAATAATTATACACCAAGCAGGATTTATTCCGGGAATACAAGGCTAGTTCAATATTTGAAATCAGTATTAGCCACCATAGGTCAGGAATGGTAATGCATGCCTGTAGTCCCAGCTACCCAGAAGGCTGAGGTGAGAGGATGTTTTAAGCCCAGGAGTTTGAGTCCAGCCTAGGCCACATAGTAAGAACCCATCTAAAAAAATAAAAAATTAGCCATCATCTTAACAAATTCAAGAAGATAAATTACATGAATATAACAATCACCGCTGAAGTATTTGACAAAATTTAACACTCAATCATGATAAGAACTCTCAGAAAAATAGGAAGATAGGGAGACTCCCTTAACTTGATAAAAAAAAAATCTATAACAAGTTATAGTTAATATTACACTTAATGATGAAAGATTGAATGCTTCCCCCCAAGGCTGCAAACAAGGCAATAATAGAAGCCTTTACTACCCTTACTAAACATAGGGTTGGAATTTCTATCCAGTGAAATAAGGCAAGGAAAGAAAATAAGCGGTATCCAAAATCAGGAAGAAGAAATAAGACTGTCTTTATTTTTAGAGGACATGATGGTTTCCCTAGAAATCTTAAAAAATATACAATAATACTCCTAGAACTAACCAGTGAGTTTTAGCAATGTCACAAGAAAACATGCAAACAAAAAATCAACTGCATTTCTATATGCTAGCAATTAATATGTGGGCACCAGAATTTGAAATACAATATCATTTATAATCTCTCAAAAACAATTCTTAGGTGGAATCTAACAAAGATTTGTATGCTTATTATTAGTATTTTTTTTTTTTGAGACGGATCCTCAAGCTATCCCCCTGGGTAGAGTGCCATGGCATCACAGCTCATAGCAACCTCCAACTCCTGGGCTCCAGGGAGTCTCCTGCCTCTGCCTCCCAAGTAGCTGGGACCACAGGTGCCCACCACAACGCTCGGCCATTTTTTGGTTGCAGCCATCATTGTTGTTTGGCGGGCCCGAGCTGGGGATTCGAACCCATCACCTTAGGTGTACATGGCTGGTGCCTTAGCCAATTGAGCCACAGGCGCCGAGTTAATTTGTATGCTTAAAACTAGCTTACAATGCTAGTTCTTTATAGACAGAGAGACATATTTGTGTTCATGATTTAGAAAGCTCATCAGAGTAAAGATGTCAATCTCCTACAAATTTAATGTACAGGTTTAACACATTTCTTTTTCTATCTATCTTTTTTTTTTTTTTTTGAGACAGACTTTCACTATGTTGCCCTTGGTAGAGTGACGTCACAGCTCACAGCAATCTCAAACTCTTGGGCTTAAGTGAGTCTCTTGCCTCAGCCTCCTGAGTAGCTGGGACTACAAGCGCCCGCCACAATGCCCAGTTATTATTATTTTTTTTTTTGTAGTTGCCATTGTTTGGCAAGCCCGGGCTGGGTTCAAACCCGCCAGCACTGGTGCTGCTGAGCTATAGGCACTGAGCCCTAACACATTTTTTATAAAAATCCCAGGAAGTTTTATGGAGGTAAAGGGAAGATTATTCTAAAATTTATATAAAAAGGCAGGGTACCGCAGCTAAGTGAGTAGGGCGCCGGCCCCGTATACCCAGGATGGTGGGTTCAAACCCGGCCCAGGCCAAACTGTAACAAAAAATAGCCTGGCATTGTGGTGGGCACCTGTAGTCTCAGCTACTTGGGAGGCTGAGGCAAGAGAATTGCCTAAGCCCAAGAGCTGAAAGTTGCTGTGAGCTGGGACTACACAGCACTCTACCAAGGGCAACAAAATGAGAGTCTGTCTTTAAAAAAAAATTATATGAAAATGCAAAAGAACTAAAATACTCAAAACAATTATAAAAGAAGAAGAAGAAAATTGAAAGAAGTAGTCTATTCAATGTTAAGGCGTCTTTGTTTGGGCTGCTGCAACAAAGTAGGATAGGCTGGGTAGCTCATAAATAGCATATGTGTATTTCTCACAGTTCTGGAGGGTAGACGTCTGAGATCAGGGTGTCAGAGCAGTTGGGTTGTGATGAGGGCCCTCTTCCTAGTTGAAGACTGCTATCTTCTCATTGTACATGGTGGGAAGAGGGCAAGAGAGAGCTTTGGGGCAAAGCTTATTTGGGCAAAGCTTATCTTATTTATAAGGGCAGTAATTTCATCCATAAAGGGTCCACCCTCGTGACCTAATTACCTCCAATGCCTTATCTCCTAATACCATCCCATTAAGGGTTAGCATTTCAATATATGTATTCTGGAGGATCACAAACATTCAGTTCATTGCACAAGCCTTATTATATAATTACAGTTAATCAGGACAGTGTGGTATTGGTAGAGAGACAGATATTCAGATTAATAAAGCAGAATTGAGAACCCAGAGATAAGTACACACAAGTGATTTTTGACAATGGTACAAAAGCAACTTAAGAGAAGGATGGCCTTGTCACCAAACGGTGCGGGCGCAAGTGGACATCTGCAGGTAAAAATCAATCTCAATCTAGGCCTAAGATGCAACAAAAAAATTAACTCAGACTCGATCATGATTCACATGTGAAATGGAGAACTATAAAACTTTTAGGGAAAAAAGTCAGGCGAAATATCGTGAATTAAGAGTTGACACACGAAGGTATAATCCGCAAAATAACTTGATAACTTGAACTTCAGAATGAAAAACTGTTGTTCTGTCAAAGACCCTGTTAAGAGGATGAAAAGACGAGCTACAGACTGGAAGAAAATAGCGGCAAAGCACGTATCTAGCAAAGGGATAACATCCATAAAGTAGAAAACCTGCCAGACTCAACAGTAAAACAACACCAGCAACAAACCTGCAAAAAATCCAATTGGAAAATGGGCTAACGACATGGAGGAACAGCTCACCAGAGATTATCTACAAACGACAAGACAGGAGAAGGTGTTAAACATCGGCGTGGTTAGGACAATGCCACCCTCAACGTAGTGAGATGGCACCGAGTAACTATGGGAATGCTTAAAATAGCCAGAACACCAAACGCCAGCGAGGACTTAAAGAAACTGGATCACTCAGACATGGCTGTCGGGAGTGTAAAATGGGACAGTCTCTCTAGAAAACAGTTTGGCAGCTTCTTCTCTTTCTTTTTCTTCTTCTTTTTTTTAAATATTCAGCGTCCATAGAGACTGTCAAAATTTGCCAGTAACAACTATATCGCTAGTCATCATAGCAGGGTACTGGGAAACGTTTTCAATTGGCAATAAACACAGTTTGGATAAACCTCATTGGCTGAGATATTGCTGCTGCAAGAGCTGTTTCTTAAAATCTAAACATGAAACTACCATACGATCTAGATACTGTACGCTAGGGCATTTATCTCAGAGAAATGAACACTTATGTTCATGCAAGAACTTGCACACAGATATTCACAGAAGCTTTATTTACAACAGTCCTCCGATGGACACAACCCAGATGCCCTTCGACTGAAGAAGGGTTAAGCGCTCTGTGGTCCATCCATGCCGGGGAATCTACTCAGAGCACCATAGGACGACAACTGATACACACAACAACGAGGGTGAATCTCCTGACAGTTGCGCTGAGTGGAAAAAAGCCAGTCCTAAGAAGTGACATACTGTATAATTTCATTTATATGACATTCTTGAAAGGACAAAATTACAGAGGTGGAGAATAGATTAGTGGCTGCCAGGGATTAATAATAGGGTAAGAATGGAAGGGAAGTAAGTGGGCCTGTAATAGGGGAACACACAGGATCCTTGTGCTGACGGAATGCCCGGTATCTTGACTGTATCAATGTCAATATCCTGCTTATGATATTGTACTGTTGTTTTTCCAAGATGTTATTATTGGAGGAAACTGGCTGTATTACTTTTTTTTCAGGTTTCCCCAGGGCCTCTGATTCTGTATACATCTCTGTATTATTTCTTGCAACTGCACGTGGATTTACAATTATTTCAGCTTAAAAAGTTTAATTAAAAAAGAAAAGCACCCGCCATTATCTATCTTACAATATTTTTATCTTTGTATTTAATTTCCTTAAACCTGTACATAATTTTACATAAATGCACAGGATTAATTTCAAATGTAGTCTTTTTCGTCTTTTGGTTTGCCCCTCTCCTTTTCCCTCTTTAGGCCTTTGCCCACATCACCGCCACCCTTAACTGTTGTTCACAGCCTTCTCTAGCAAAAATGAATAAACCACAGACAATGTTAGCAGATAAGCGATGGATTTGAAGAAAATATGACAATGCAGATGACAGTGTCAATATCGTTAATATTCAGAGATCTTATGAATTCACAAGGAAAAAAAAACAATTAACCAACAGAAAAAAAATGGGCAAAGATTTGGAGGAATGATCACAGAAGAGTAAATTCAAATGGTTAGCCTGCCAACGTGCAGGTGACAAGCTGCTCCAACCCCCCAGCAGCCAGGGAAAGCCACGAGGAAGGAGCAATAAACATCACTTTATACCCATCACACTTGCAAAAGAAGAAAAAGGAAAAAAAAAAATCACTGTCAGGGAAAGGAGGGCAAAAGGCTGCGGAAATGTGATTATAAACAGAAATCTGGCAACAACTATCATAACTTAAATATACTCTGTAATAACCTTTAAAGATTCATTGAGCTATGAATGTAAATATTATGCACTTTACTATTTGTAAATTATATCTAAATAAAAATTAAAAATCTGGCCTAATATGGTCACTTATGCCTACAATCCCAGCATTCTGGGAGGGCAGGGCAGGTGGATTGCCTGAGCTCACCAGTTTGAGACCAGTCTGCACTAGAGCAAGACCCCGGTCTCTAAAAATAGCTGGGCATTGAGGTGGGCACCTGCAGTCCCAGCTACTTGGGAGGCTGAGACAAGAGAATTGCTTGAGCCCAAGAGTTTGAGGTTTCTGTGAGCTATGATGCCATGGTAGTCTACTGAGGGCAACAAAGTGAGACTCTGTCTCAAAAACTAACACAAAAACAAGTCTCAGCGCCAGCTATATACTCCAGGGTTGGTGAGTTTGAACCTAGCCTGGGCCAGCTGAACAACAATGACAACTGCAACAAAAAAGGTGGCCAGGCATTGTGGTGGGTGCCTGTAGTCCCAGCTACTTGGGAGGCCGAGGCAAGAGAATCACTTAAACCCAAGAGTTTGGGGTTTCTGTGAGCTGTGATGCCACAGTAGTCTACCAAGGGCAACATAGTGAGACTCTATTTCAAAATAAAGGGCAATATAGTGAGACTCTATTTCAAAATAAATAGATAAATAAAAACAAACAAAAACCCCAATAAAAATGTCTATGCTTTGCTCTAATGGTCCTGTCCTGGAAATCTATGCCATGAACCAAAACCACCATTGGTACATAAGGACATTAGTACAGAGATATTTATTACAACCTTTTTATGATGAAAGAAATGGAGAATAAAGAAATTGACCATAAATAGAGGGATAACCACATTGTGGAGTACGGTGCAACCGTTAAAACAAACATATCCAAGTCACACAGACAACCTGGAGTATTTCCCCAAGGCTTTGTTGAGTGCAAAAAGCTTGACGTAGAAAAGCTTGAATAGCGTGGTCCCATTTTATGAAACCGCTGCCAAGGAACCCTGCACATACAGCTATGTGCCTGCACATCCATCCCTCCATTCTTCACTGTCTTTTCCCACACTCCTTGAGGGGGTCACCAAGTTCAGCCTCCCAGAGAGTGAAGATGTATCTCGCCTTCATTTGGGTGGGGACTTGGCGAATTAGCACCACTGTCTGTCACTTAACTCCTCAGTCTTTCACGATTCACAAGTTAGTGAAACTGCCTTGGCAGTGTGCGAAGGTCTGTGTTAACACCACCCACTTCTCGGTGACAGTTTCAGTAACTAACTGTCACCCACAAACAGCAGAAGACTCTGGAATGGAATCCCGCTGCTAAATTGTCAGCCCATATATCTATCCCATAGCATCTATTTTTGCTGCCTTTTTATGGCGCCACCCCTTTCCCCACCCCAATTAAAATACATTGAGTTTCTATTTAAAGTTGTTCTCAAACGTTTCAAATATTCTGGGGTAATGGTATAATGAGTGGGTGTAATGTCTGTTGAGTCTGGTGGGTGGTAGGCATTACACACATTAGCTTCTGAGTGGCAGTTGGAGGAGGAGCTCAGGGGAGAGGAAGAAGGAATGAGGCCAAGAGAAGGGACCAACTGGTATGGAAGGAGGGATGCTCTCCTCCCTTCCCACATCCCGCCCAGGTTGAAGGTGCCCTTTCTTGCATTTTATTCTTAGGAGGAGGCCTGAGAACAGAGGCCAACTTTCTCCTTCCCCAGGGAGAAGACATTTAATGTCAAAAAAAACATTAAAACAATTTAATCATTACAAATAATTAGACCAAGCATGGTGGCTCATGCCTGTCATCCCAGCAATTTGGAGGTCCAAGGTGGGAGGATCACTTGAGGCCAAGGGTTTGAGACCAGCCTGAGCAACATAGTGAGACCCCCATCTCTACAAAACACAAAAAGATTAGCCAGGTGGGGTGTTGCCCATCTGTAGTTCTAGCTGCCTGAGGGGCTGAGCCAGAGGGATTGCTTGAACTTTGGAGTTGGAGGTTGCAATGAGTTATGATTGTGCCACTGTACTCCAGCCTAGGTGGCAGAGTGAAACCTTGTTTCTTAAAAAAAAAAAAATAATTTAAAAATTGTTATAAAATTAATTACATTACCAGCACACACCTATTAAAATGGCCCCAAACGCCATAGAAACTGCTAAGAAACTAAAAACTAATGGGTGCAATTTCAAACCCTGAAGTTCTGAATTGGTTAGTAACATAACAACAGCTATCTGATGCACTGCCAATCCTGGAGCTGCCCTTCCTCAAGACTCCATGCGATGTGAGATTAAAAATTAAAAAAGGCCCAAATCAGGGCAACAGGAGCTCTGATGAAATGCAAAATGGTACAGCTACTTGGAAAGACAGTTTGGCAGTTTCTCACAAAACTAAATATACTCTTTGCACATGCTCCATCAATCACACTCCTTGGCATCTACTCAAAGAAGGTGATAACTTGAGTCCACAAAATCCCACACACAGATGTTTACAGCAGTTTTATTTAAAATCACCAAAACTTAAAAGCAACCAAGATCCCCCTTCAGCAGGTGAGTGGATAAATGCTGGCACATCCAGACAATGGAATATTATTTAGTGCTAAAAAGGAAGAGCTATCAAGCCATAAAAAGACATCGAGGAAACTTCAATGAATATTATTAGAGAAAGAAGCCAATCTGAAAAGGCTACATACTGCACCATTCCAATACAGGACACTCTGGAAAAGGGTCAGAGGGTAGGTATTTTCATAGATTCTGCCAGTCTTCCAAAGGGTTGTACTTCTTTATACTTCCATGGAAGAGAATTCTGGTTGCTCTAAAGCCTCATCAACACTCTTTCTTGTCAGTTTTTTTTTTCTTTTTTCTTCTTGCTGGCATGTTTATTTGGCTCAGTTCATAAAAGGGGGGACGTTTGGTAGAAGGAAGGAGGGCACGAGGCAGGATCCCACCAGTGTGCACATTGTGAGGGTGCACAACACGCCCCCTGGGTGAGGGGCTCCTTTACAATGGGAACCCTACCCTGGAAGTGAGAACGGTGCAATCTGAAAATTGTATTCTCATATTAATTTGAAAAAAATTTTAAAAATACCCTCTCCCCAAAAAAGAAAGAAAGAAAGAAAACTTTTGGGCTTCCAAGAGCAGCCTTCACTCCTAGTTAACAGAGATATTCACAGTCAATCCAATGACCAGGTGAGGACACTCATAGCAAGGTGATCTGTGATGGCCCACAACTAAGGCAGCAAATTCGCCCCTCCAGCAGGTTGGGTAAAAGACAGTGCATTCCATCAGCAGAAAGTAACCAGCCACTGCTCCAGGCCGTCTGGTCCCTGAGATCTTCAGGGCTTTGCAGGCATAGCTCCCTATAAATCCAGTAGGGACCTAGAGCCTGAGTCTTTGTTGTGCATAAAATCATCCCCCTCTTGGTGCCCAGATGTGGTGATGGAGACTGAGGAGATGTGGGAGAGATTTTGGGATGAGAGGAGCTCCGAGAGATCAGATAATATAGCAGAACGTCTGCCGAGAAATTGCAGGCATAAGGGCCCGTGGCTGGGTCTGGGAATGAGCCTGGGTCTGATGTTGGGCTTGGACCTGGAAATAGGCCTAGGAATGGACCTGAAGTTGGGTCTGGACCTGGGTATGGTCTTGGACCTGGGAATGGGCCTAAGATTGGGCATCGGCTTTGGCCCTGGCACGGGTCTGGCATGGGGCCTGGGGCAGCAGGGACTCCCTCTTGGGTCCTGTACCCTGGGCACCCCCAGGCCTGATGGAGGCTGCAGTCGGTGTTGGGTTCTGTTTCTGGGAAGATTCCTGGGGGACCAGGCAGTGGGGAGTCAGGAATCGTGGGCCCTGTGGGATGATGGGGCGGCTGCTGCTGGGGGCATAGGCCCTGGGGCAGATGGGTGCAGCTGAGGCTCCTCAGGCTCCCTGACCATGACCTCCACAGCCTCGGTGCCCAGAAGGTTCTTGGTGGATCTGCTCCCAAGACTGTTTGGCTCCGGGTTCTTGAACCATACCTGCACTTGGTACTCCTGCATGTTGAGTTGTTCTGCCAGGGCTTGGTGATCCTCGTGGGTGGGGTACTTCTTCACCTCAAAGTGTTTTTCTAGCTGGCTCTGCTGTTCTTTGGGCAGACAGTGTGCTCTCCACGCCACCTCTTTGGGGTGTCTGTGGTCCGTGGGATTCCCTGGGAATCATTAGAATTGTCCGTGCTGCTCCTGCTGTGTCCTAGACTATCTTGTCAATTTTTAATTTTAGACATTCCGGAGGGTATGTAGAAGTATCTCACTGTAATTAAGGCGCTTTCCCTAATAAGGAGTGATATTGAGCACCCTGGGAAGCATCTCGTGTAGAATGTCCTTGAATTACCAGACCTCTACATTTCCTTATCTCTTTTCTTCCCAGTTGGTTTTAGAATACCTCTTTGAGCCAGATGTCAGAATTATAGTTCTTGCAATTCAGAATAAAGGAAAACATGTGAAATAAGCTGGCTGTCCTGATAACACATTTCTACCTTACACTGGTTCCCAACCTTAGGGATGTGAGTGATAAATTAAGAGGAGCTTGGAATGGTTAGAAGGGAAGTTGAGAATTCATAGACTGAGACCTCAGAACCTTGGAGAACTGGAACAACACGTCTGTGGGTAGAGGTTTAATAAAGGAAGGGTCCCAAGAGCTAAACATGAGACCCAATATTTTGCTCATAGTTGTTCATATACAGCACTTAGACAATTTTCAAGAGACTTTTCCTCATCAAATTTACCCCTAAATTAATTATCTTCATTAATTTTCCTAAAGGAACGGGGAAGAGGTCAAGATAGTAAAAGCCCCCAACAAATCCTTTACATTATTTGCATATTGTAATGTGCACGTTGATCACCCCTGGGGACCTTGTTAAAATGAAAATTCTGATTCTGCAGGTCTGGGGTAAAAATCTGCATCACTAACAAGCTCCCAGGTGATGCTGCTGCTTCTAGTCTGCAGAATACAGTTAGAGTAGCAAGAGTTTAAAATTTTAGACTCTACATTCTTTACGTGTAGCTTCTAATGTTTTCCTTAAGGAAGAGCTGTCTGAGGGACTGCCTAGACCAAACCTTTCTTATTCACTCCTCATTCTTTTTGTTGGTTACATTTTGGCTAACAATGCCCTCCTAGCTCTGCTCAGATTTAGTTGGTTGACCTCTCAGTCATTTTGTGTTGCTATAAAGGGCTTCTTGAGGCTGGGTAGTACATAAAGAAAAAAATGTTCTTCGGTTCATGATTCTACTGGCTGGAAGATTAGGCCTCTGATTAAAGCTGCTTCCACTTGTGGCAGAAGGTAAAGGGGAGCTGGTGTGTGCAGAGATCACACAGTGGGAGAGGAAGCAAGGGAGAGGGTGGTGCCAGGCTTTTAAAAATAACCAGCTCTCCTGGGAACTGATAGAACTGACTCGCTTCTCCTCCCTGAGGTGAACACGAATCTATTCATGACCCAACACCTCCCATTAAGGCCCACCTCCAACACTGGGGATAAAATTTCAACATGAGGTTTGGAAGGGTCAAATATCCAAACCATAGTAGTTGCTAAATGCTGGCCTCCCCATCACATGGGGGAATTCATTCTTTATAGGTACTGTGTCTTATTCAACTGCACAGCCCAGAGCTCTTTTCTTGGTAGGTATTTACAAAGACATTTGGGTTAATGAGGGACTGATTAATAAATTATGGTCAATCATACAACAGAATATCCTGTAAGATTAAAAAAAGACAGATCTGTATTCATTGCTTGCTGCCTAAAAAGGATCATCTTGCCTAGCCTGGGGATACCATGGATGTCAGGGAGAACTTCCTGGAAGTCAAATGTTAAGGATGAGTAGGCAAGGAAATAAGAGGGAATTCCTGGGAGGTGAGCAGGAGCAAAGTGTCGCAGCATAGGAAACAGCAGGGGAATCCTTTTATGGAGGAGAGAGCAATGGGCACAAGACCCCAGAGCACAGTGGGCAGAGTGGAGATTGCAGTGTGTCTGGAGTCACCCAGATGGACACCTCCTGTGTGCCCCGTCTGCTATGCTTCCCACACAGTGGTGCACTCCACACTGTACTATGACTATCTCCTCTTCCATTTGGCCCCTCTCTGGACAATAAGTTCTGCAAGTTTCCATCAGATTTTGAAAAATATCCTATGTTGGGAGTGAAGAAAATGACTATTTTTTCATCTTCATCTCTCTTATTTATGATGGTAGTGGGCACTATATTTCAAGGCCATAGAACAAAGCAGTTGCTAAATTCAAAGTTCCTTTGTTTTCTAAAAATGAACTTAGTCATTTTAGTTACCTCTGTGCTGGATGCTGTTGGTGGCCCAGAATATTCTGTCAGCATTCTTTATTCCAGTCCGTGCTAACCCTGTGGCTTCCCGTTGCACCTCTTTGCCTGAGGGTATACTCGGGCCATGGCTGATGGAAGGGCAGGCTGGAAGGACCCAAGAGTTGACCTAGGAGCAGATTTAACCAGTGACTGACTGGCTTCCTCGTTCCCATCGGTGGTGGTGAGAATGTCAAGAGGGACTCTGCACAATCTTCAGGGCATCTCATGGGCTGAACCTAGGTTGCCCAGAGCAGCCATCCGCTCATCAGCACGTGTTGTGCGGCTGCTGTCCCTTGCCGTGTCACTTCCCCACTCCCTCACTAGAATTTTCTGAGAATACATCCTAAATAAACCACTTGAATGAAAATATTCACCTCAGGGTCGCTTCCAAAGTATCCCAAACCAAGGCAGCCCCCACTTCCACCTGAATACATAAAACCCCATTCAGACATTTACAGGCAAATGTTGTTACTTGCAGATATTTTAGTTGTTTCAGATTTATACTCAGTCACTTTAGTATTTTCCAACCCCCCCATGGTTCTGTACAACCAGAATTCAGGGGGCAAGAGGAGAAGGAGGGTTGAGCTGTTAACATTCAGTACATAGGCAGATTTTTGGTTATTTTCCAGTTTTCAGTATGATACCTCAACGAGGACAAGTGCCTCCATATTTCTTAGTTGGGGAAAAATCCTCCAGGCTTTGGGTGGTACTGAGGAGAAGACTCTGAGATTCTACAAGTGTTTGCTTTGTAACCAGACTTTCTTTCTTTTTTTTTTTTTTTTGAAACAGAGCCTCAAGCTATCCCCCTGGGTAGAGTGCCATGGCATCACAGCTCATAGCAACCTCCAACTCCTGGGCTCAAGCGAGTCTCCTACCTCCGCCTCCCAAGTAGCTGGGACCACAGGTGCGCGCCACAATGCCTGGCC
>CAUYQV010160951.1:0-30215 GCA_963574575.1 Galagoides demidoff
GCTGTGGTGGGAGAATCCCTTGCGCCTCGGAGTTCCAGCTATGATCACACCGCTGCAATTAATTTTTTATTTATAGAGTGATACCCTGTATCTTGAAAAAAACCAAAAAACAGTAGTCATTCCAAGCTAAAAAAAAAAAAAAAAAAAAGCCTCAAAAAACAAACAAAACAGAATAAAAATGAAAGCTCCTAGTGGATCTCCAAAATGTTATTATAAGACTATTCCCCAGACCACTAGGAGCTGATTCAGACCAAAGTGGCATCAGAGAATTGGGCTTAAAATAAAATACAAAGATGGAATGTATTGCTATCCCAGCGAAATTTCTTAATATGAAAAAGGAGAAACAGAAAACAGAAAGTCTTTATTCAGAGTGACTTTTGTGCGAGGGAGGGGGACAAATAAAACCTCAGAAGCCTGAGCAGTGTTTCTGCACATTGCTGTTCCCAGAGATGCCAAACTGGATAAACTGAGACCTAAGCTCTATCCCCCATCTCTTAGTTCAAGATCTTCACTTAAAAATTAAAAATAAAGCCATTTGCAGACATAAAGGGAAAAAAGTCTTCTTCCCAGAGTTCACATGTAATAGGCTCATTTCACTCCTATTATCACCACTCCCCCTGCAACAGTAGGTTACAAAGGTTAAGACTTCAGAAGAGAATGGCTGCCCACAGACTGGCCTAAACCCCAACCTCATATTCCACAGTCTGCTAGCAACATGTGCCCAGGGGTCTAGGAATTAAATAAAGTTAAAAAAGACCCACAACTACATCGTGATAACCAATCACATCTGGAAAGAAACATGTGCATGTTCACAAACAGCAGCCGTGACCATGCTATCTAATTACCGTTTACAACAATCAGGTTTCCCAAAGGCACACAGGTGAGAGCAGCAGAGCCCCCCTCACAGAGAGGATGCATGTACTGCAGCTTATACACCCCACTGGACTTCCACTTCTCCGGCATGGACACAGCTTTGGCTTCAGTCCCCTGAAGAATGAAACAGAAACAAATAATGAAGATGTTTCTCCCAAAAAGATTAAAAGTCAAAAGACCCTTAACCTGTTTAGAAATAAGCATTCCCTATACAGTCCCCTTAGTAAAATGCATCAAATCATTAATCTTGCTATTGATGGGGAACGACATACTGCAACATTTCTCTATGAAAATTTTTGTTCAAATAGGTAAAATTACATCATGGAAATGGGAACCGATTTCTCTCTTCAAAGACTTACTTCACCTGGCAAAGCCATATGTTTATTTAAGACCCCAACTCAAATATCACTACCTTTTTACAGCCTTAAAAAAAATCCTGTTTCTCATTCCCTCTCTCCTCCTCTATCACTCTGTCCGTGTTTCTCCTGTTACATATTTTTACCATGTTATTTATATATTTATGTTTTCTAGACATTATGCTAGCTAGTCATGTTTAATCCATACTAACCACCCTTTACATATTCTCATATATAATCTTTTCTATTTTAAAAGCCATAGTTACCATTTTCTCTGTAATACTAACTAAAAACTGCCCAGGGAGAGGGAGGAAAAAAGGAAGGGAGCAAGGGGGGGGCACATTTCCAGAGCGCCTGCCGCAGCCCGGCACTGTGTGTAGCGCTGTATGCCCAATACCCAACCATTTAATAAAGAAACCGGAACACCACGGCAGCCTCGTGGAGTCCACTGATCCTGACACGCCTCCGTTCCCACAGGAAACCACGCTAACGAGACGTTTGGGTTCCGCGTGCCCTGCTTACCTGAGGTATGTAACCCGACTCCAACATGAGCAGATGTATCAACACTATCAAGGCGTCATTGGCGTCAGAACAGTCAGCTGACTGGTACAGGGTCTCCAAGGAATGTGGCACTTGCCCTTCCTGGGATTCACTGCAGAGCATGGGTTCTGCGGGAGAGAAACCTGCGCCCTCTTCCACATCCACATCTTGCATGGACTCGGCTCCAAAATTCTGACCAGTCCCTGACTGAAAAGGATAACAAAAACGATGAATGCGTTAAAAAGACGTATTTGTACGTAATACATTTTGTACCCCAAAGTAAACTGAGATGAGTGCTCAAAGCCAAAGCACAACGTTGGCTTCAGAGGTGGGAGATGTTTTAAGGGAGACCTCACAAATAAATGAGCCTGCAACCTAGTCCTCCTTCCGGAATTCCTGATCTCCATGCCAAAAACACGGAAATCATCCTAGACTCCTCCCTCTAGCTTACTAAACCTCACCCCAAATCTGGTCAGTCTTCAGAGTTCACTGAAACAAACTCCTAAATACCTTTAACCTTTGCCCCTTCTACTTCAGTGGTACTTCAGCCTCTCACCACCCAGCCCTGACCTCCAGATTAGCGGCTTTTCAAGGATCCCTATTCCTGCCTCCCCTTTCTTGTCTTCCAAGACATTCCAACCATGGCTGCCAGAGTTTCTGCCAATTAAAACTCAATCATGTTCTAGATATTTAAGCATAATATTCACCAGTGTTTCCCTCAATTGTGCCTAGAACGTGGCCCTGGATGTTCTTGGGGCACATGCTGGTACCCACTAAGTGTTGAGAATGCCACATGCCACAGCCACCTAACTTCACCCTCCAAATTCACAAAAAACATTAACAGCATTACAAAAGTCTAACAATAATGTATGCATAACATTTAACAAAAAACACCATTTTCCTTCCTCAACATGCTCATTCCTGTAACACTAATTTACAATCTCATGAAATAAGTTGTTCATAGAAGATCGTCTGAAAAATGCAGGCCTACCAACTTAAGTCTAAACTCCTAAACTCCTGAGCATACAAGGCCCTTTACACCCTGACCCCCAGCTTGTTACTGAAGTCACTTTCTGCCAGTCCCTTCATACTCGCTGCAGTGTTCCCTTCAACAGGGGTCATTTCCATAGGTCACCACCCTGCCTTACAAAGCCCTTGATAACCATACCTTATCACACTGTACTGCAATTTTCTGATTATGTATCTGTATACTTCCATGACTGCAAGTTTACAAAGAACCAAGACTATATGTCACCCTTTTTTAACCCCAGTACAGTACCTGGCACAGAGCAGGTATTCAATATGGATGCTTGTTGAGCAAACCCTGAAGGATTATATCTTAAAATGTCATAGTATTTTCGTTTTCAAAGTACTTACTTGCATCCTACAGCAATCCTATAGAACAGGTGAGACAGATAATAATGCCTTTTTATAGATGCTATAACTGTAACTCGGAAAGATTAAAACATCATCAAGATTACTAGCTAATAAAAATTTGAAATGAACCCAGACCTCCAAACTTGCCCTTCAAGGCTTTTCAGCATAATACACTGCTTCAGTAAGACTAACCGGCATTAAATTTGCTCTGAAAGCTTATTTCCTAGGCATGTGCTCAAGTCTTAATGCAAAGCACATTTCTTCCATTAAAGAAGGAGCAAAAGAAATTAATATTCATGCAAGGAATGTAAGGAAGCCAGAGGTGATAGGTGTTATCCCAAACTCTGAGGACCTGAGCCCTGATGGCTTATGGAAAAGATCCAAATTCACTTGTTAAAACCCAGAGGCCAGTGACAATTCACACTACCTAAAAAAAAGGAGGCTTGGCACAAAACTATTTCCATATTTTTTGAGCAACAGAAACTACTATTTTAAAAATTACTTACCACCAAGTTAGGTGGTAATATAAGCTCTACTGTTCTTCACCATTGGGCTTAATTCTGGCTGTTTACTACTAAGTGACAGTTATGTAGGACTAAATATTTATGGAAAGTTACCCTAAGCTGATAATTACATGAGAGGGAGATCGCAGAGTCCTCTGGTGAGCTTATCAAACCTCACTCCTCCTCCGTGAGAATCACTGACATTCTGTGAGCCTTTCCGATATGAGTATTTATCACAGGCTTCACATGTGTGGATATGAGAAAAACGCTGAGCACCACCCCCCCTACACTGATCATTCTGCCACAGGCTACAGAAGACCAGAGCAAGCGACTAAGAGGCAGCAGAGCCATTATTAGGGTCTCCCTGTTTCTCATTAGACCCTACAGGTACTGGATGAATTCCCAAGTACAGGGAAATAAGGAAATTAATTTCTATTTAATTATAACACAAGAGTAAAATTTGTCTCCCATGGTTTCTAGAGTAATTTTACCTATTGTCCTTTTCTAATGCTCCAGGCTACATTTAATTAGCAGACCAGACTGTTTCAAGGACTTAAAGCATCATTTATGAGACTTCAAGCTGGTTTCCACACCAAGTTTTAAAATCATCCTATACAATTCCTAGAATACAAAACAATATGCTTTTAGAACTGAAATTACTCACTTGAAGCAACATAATTTCTCAAAGTTTTCCAAAAGAAAACTTGTAACTCTGACAGGCTTCATCTTACTGTATAATTTTAATAGTACAGAGAAACAAAGAGAATGGGCCTTCTACCAAAGTTACCTCTATCAGCAAAAAAAACTCCAAAATGTAATTTAAATAAGTAGCTACATATACCCATAGAGCTACAACCAACTGACTTTCAACTAAGCATGCTGGGGAAAGGACCCCCTATTCAATAAATGGTGCTGGGAAACTGTATAGCTACATGCAGGAAAATGAAACGGGCTCCCTGTCTCTTGCCACATACAAAAATTAACTCAAGATGGATTGAAGACTTAAATGTAAGGCCTCGAGCCATAAAAATTCTAGAAGAAAACATAGGAAAAACTATCCTAGCAACAGCCTAGGCAAAGAATTATGGTTAAGACTCTAAAGGCAAACAGCAACAACAAAAAATAAATAAATGGGACTTAATTTAAAAGTTTCTGCACAGCAAGGGACAGAGTAAACAGACAAAGCACAGAATGGGAGACAATATTCCCCATCCAATACATCCAACAAAGGACTAATACCCAGAATCTACAAAGAACTCAAACAGCCCCATCAAAAAGGGGGCAAAAGACATGAACAGAGTTTTTTCAAAAGAAGGCAAATGGTAGAAAAATACACACAAAAAATGCTCAATCAGAGCAATGAAAATTAAAACCACAATGTGATACCACTTTACCCCTATCAGAATCACCATTATTAAAAAAGAAAAAAACAACAGACATTGGTGCAGATGAAGTGAAAAACTACTCAGCCATAAAAAGGAATGGAATGATGTCATTTTTGACAATTCGGATGGAACTAGAGAATGTTATCCTGAGTGAAGTACCTCAGGAATGAAAAAACAAACACCACAAGTTCTCACTAGGAAGCTGGAGCTAAATGATGGTTCCATGTTCATAATGGTGTAAAGGACACTGGAGATTAAGAGGCGGGGATGGCGGGAAGGAGGTAAGGGGTAGAAACTTACGTCTGGGTACAATGCACCTTATTCTGGAGACAGGCAAGCTAGTAGCCCTGATTCCAGCATTATACAAATCATCCAGATAAAAAAATACTTGTACCCCCTTAATATTTTTAAATAAAAAATTTTTTAATTATATATTCTTACTCCCTAGACTACTTCTATAAGGCAGATACATGCAGAGATGTAATAATAATTTCTAAAATAAATTAAAATCTTTGTATCTGGATATAGATGACTTTCACAATTTACTTACCTATTAAAAGCTATTTTTTAATATACTTAATGCCATGATGGCACTATGAATACTTATAAATGGTTAAGGCCAGCAAAAGAATTTAAGTTGAGGTGACTAAGTATACACACAAAACAATTAACAAGATGGCATATGTATTTGCATTCAATAATAAATTAATAAAAGTGATCATTTGCACCATTCAGGAAATTAAAAGGCGAGATAAACAATGAGGCATGTACAAGGCAATAAAGATGATCAATACAAAGAAATGAAAGGAAACCATCAGGCATCAAAAGACAGGAAAACAGCAGTTCCACTGACGGACAGAGACAAGTAGCTGGTTTGGGAAGAACAGAACATCAGGATATATATTTCTGGACACAAAAAGTCTGTAATGACAACTTAAAAAAACAGGTACAGATACCCTGCAAATCACTTAGAAATAAATGGACTACATATAGCCTTAAAACCTTTTCTGATCCTACACTGGACCTCATCCAACATAATGATTTTCCTGTTCTGATGTCAGAAGACACATTTTTTTTTTTTGTGCTTCTCATTCATTCCATGACACGAGGTTAATGACAACACTGAGTACCAGCTCTGGCCTCAAATACAGCTGATTACTGGTTATAAGGAGAAACAGCCTGCTCAATTTGAAAAACCAACAGTTACTTTAGAAGACACAAAGTTTACGGGAAGAGTGGACAGAACTGATCAGTACTGTGGATGGAAGCTGCAGTTGTGAACAGCTACAGCCTTTACCCATTAGATAAGGAGGAGAGTGGAGAAAAAGTGCAGACATCTGTGAGACCCATCTTACAGGAGAAATCTCATCACCTAGCCTGTGAACAGTATGAGGAACAGAAATTCAAGAAAGAGGGGAAGACCATCATCTTCTGACATTGAGGAAAGAGTAAAGGGGAAGATGCATTTAATACTGCAAAATGAAAAAAAAAAACCAGCAAAAGATTGTATAGTTTGCAGCAGAAGAAATGGGAAAGATGGGAGGAGACAGACCATTTTCTACTGTGAGACACGTAAGAGGAAGCCTGGACTTCATCCTGGAGATTGCTTCAAGAAGTATCACAAGCAAAAAAATTATGAACAAAAAATAAACAAAAACACTTTAATTATTTTATGTAACCTAAAACATATAAAAAAAAATCATCAGGCGAGTTCATATTTGCTTTTCTCTTTTAAAATTGTAAGATAATTACAAGTAACTCACCAACCTCTTTATCACCCAAAATAAATAAGAGCTGGGGAGTATGTGGATGGCAGAAAAATTGGACAGTAAAAGGAATGTGACATCGACCAGAGAAGCAACACTGGAAATTGTGAGTTAGATACAAAACTGGAAGCCAAGCAATAATGTATCTAAAGGAATATCTGAGCAAAATAAATAAATAAATAGGTAAAACTAGGTACTTCGGAATGCCAAGCCAGTATTGGTACAGACATTTAGCAGTTTAAAAAAAATGTTCTATTAGAATATAATCTGTAGCTACTGATGATAACTCCTGACTGGTATGGGATTCAAACAGAGGGATCCAGGTGATTTATCACCTGCTCTATCTCATAGCTTGGTCTTTAATACCCACCATACTATCATCATTCCAGACATCCGATTGGGCTGCCTGTCCTTGAAATGAATCACTCAGTTGTTCATCCTGTATGCAGGCCTGATTGGAGCTGGCGGCCAAAGAGGGTTGGTCATTATTCTGGAGTGAGGAATGTTCTGAATCTGTGGATGAAGGTAAATTAGGTGCTGGAATGGCATCTTCAAGAATCAAACATATCAAGTCCCCAGAAACAATCCCATATGAAGCCAAGGTCTCTTCATCTCCAGTAAGGGCATCCTTGTTGTTCAATGTAATTGCAAATCGGGTATCAGAACTGCCAAGAAAGACGGATAAGGATAGTAAGAGCTACCTATTACCATTACCCTTCAATAATACATTTTTGGAACATATATAAGATACATGGTATGACCCTAGGTCAACTTAGTAATAAAAATCAGGAGGCCAAAGTTTTGAGATTATCAAAATTATTTATCACCAATGCCTACTTTATAGATTTCTAATGGCTTAAAGTATAGCCTGGGGGACAGGATACAGTTAATTCACTATTATTAACCCATGTTTCCATCAATTCTAACATACACACTTTTTTGACAGCTTTGAAATTCAGATACTTCTTAAAATCAAGGACTTTACTGGTTTAACAGATAGGGTTTTCCCCTCAGTGTTATATAAAACAATGTGTCTTACATTTGATAGTAACTAAGATGCAGTGAAATACCCTTTTGAAAACATAAATTTTATTTACATTTTCTCTTTGAAACCCTCCAATGGCTTCTATTTTAACTTGAAATAGAATCCTTAACATACAGCCTCCAAAGCGCAACATCTGACCCCTTCCCACTTCTCTTCCTGTACCTTGTGACATCTACCCTCTCCCTGCTCTCTATTCACATGAGCTTTCCACCTGTCCCAAAAAGTAGACCAATTTCTTTGCAGCCTTTCGACTTTGCATTTGCTCTTTCAGATTTTCAAATGACTGACTCCTCATCACCATTCAGGTCTTGGTTCAAATGGTAGCTCTTCAGGGTTGCCTTCCATTCAGACTCCAGCACTCTTATTCTAATACCACCACTTGAAAACATATTTATTTTTCTGTTACCTGTCTACCCCACCCCACTTCTAGAACTTAAGTCTCTTAAGATCAAGGATCCCCTCTGTACAGTTCAAAACTGTACCCCCAGCACTTGGCAAATACAGTATTTGTGAAATAAATGCAACCACTAAATGTTAGCTGGGACAATCAAGAGGTGAGAGGAATCAGGTCAGGGCTGCCTGTTCGATGTCCTTACAGGACAGTTTACATTGGTTCCAAAATAACAGATCCATGTCCTAAATGAATATGCATAAACACACAAAGTTAGATGAGTACATGTCCATGGCTGAGTACAAATTTATCCCTCCTACTGACGATGACAAGTACAAGTTCACCCTTCCTACTAATGATTAATTAGGGTATCTTTTATATGGAACACAGCTCAAACCCCAAAACCCACTGCTTAACAAGCTCAGAGTTTAAATAAGCCTGAGGCAATCAACTCTCATCCTTTCTGCATCACAGATTATTTGATTTGAAAGAATATCATCCGTTTTTCATCACATAGTGGTGAGGAATAATTAACTAAACGTTGTAAAATCTTCTTTAAGATATTTATACTCAGCAATGCTAATTTCCTTATTTTTGAGAAGTTAATGAAAGATGAAGTCCTCTGAAAATCACGCTCTATTTACTTTTCCTCACAATGCTGAATCTTGAAAAGAGCTCTGAATATCCAACCGTTTTTATTTCACTCATAAATATATTTCTTCTTACCAATTAAAGTGTCTTTGATAGGGAAGTTAGTGAAATAGAAATTATTCTTGTCCATTAGAAAATAAGTAGCCCTGCTTTTGTTTTCCAAATTCTTTGGTAAATGAAATGTTGAAAATCTGCCAGCTGCCCACAAAAACACCATCCTGACTTTGGCAGAAAAAGGAAAAACGCCTCAAATGAACTATGTATTTACAGATCATTTTGTCACAGCCAAAGGCTGTTTTTGTAAATGTACAATGTCCAAATATCTATTAGAAATGGTAAAGAACAGTTTGCTTGGTAAAAACGTCACAGCTGAGAAGACGGGGGCAGAGGGGAATAAGGGCTGCTTACACACAGTCCAGAAAATGGGAAGAGCTATTTCTGAAATATAGTTTTCCAAGGTTCTATTTTCTGAAATTGGGGTTGGGGGCGGTAGGGAGTAGTAGTTAACTTTACCAGGAAATGAAATTCTAAAACTCTAGGCTTTTAAAAAATATCTTATGGCAATCCTAGATCCAGGTGCTCAGTTAGAGACATTTTTAAAATAACAATACATACACACATTTCAAAACTGTTTATTAGAAAATGAACATACTTTCAGAAAAATGAATTTTCTTTCACATTCTAAAGCTTACATGCCTTCCAATTAACCAGACTCAAACAGTAAAAACAAACCTGAAAGAGAAACTTAACTCGGGCTCTTGGGCAAACAGTTACATTTAGTTGCTTTCATACATTCTTTCAAGACAGTACTGCCTAATTAAAAAATAACACACACACACACACACACACACACGGAAACACCTTAAAAAGATAAGTTAATTTTGAAGATTTATGGCAGGGTAATAATGCCAGCATATTAAGCACTCACATTTAATGCCAAGGCATAACAGCAGGCATGCCACTTCTATAATGTGTAAAAGGAATTATGTCAGTATCTTGTTTTTTGTTTTGTTTTAATCCAGAAGAAAATGGATTTACTCTCAATCTAATAATATCTTAACCCAGAAAATGAAGGGTGAGAAATTCAGAATGTGGCCTCATTTTACTAAATTCCCTAAAAATAAAGTGAAATAGTGTAATTATAAAAAGAGCCAATTAGCAGAAAGTTTTTTCTCTGGTTTTGAATAAGTCACCAAAAAAGCCGTAGGGAGCATTTTTTGTATTTTGCCTTAGCACACTCATAAATTTCAGATTCACTATTTGGAGAGCAGCACTCTTACAATGCCCCTCTGCTCCCAGATTACTGTCCTCAGAAAGTATCTTCTGGGTAAACAAAGCAGCTTCCGAATTTGAATTCTTTCTCAGCTTCACCAACCCAAACGGCAAGTTCTCCGGGGTCATCAGAGGCCATTGACCTCAGTTTTAGCAAAAAGAGAAAACAGGCAACATTTCGCCCAGGAAAATCAAAGAATCCTAAACACGCCTACACGCCTTGCTTTCCAAAACTTTGCAGTGGGTAACCCAAAGCAGTGACCGCGGTGCCCGCCACACGGACACTCAGTGGGGACACAAATTATTAGTGGTCTCGGACGGAGGGCAGATTTTTTTAACTTCTAGTACTTCCCAAACTTTTTTCCCGAAAGAAGGTGACATCAAACACCTGACAGTTTGGAAAGGTCTGACCCAAGCCAAGTTCACAACTTTCCAACTCGAAAGTTAAACCAGCTGTGTTCAGTTTGCGTTCCCTTCCCACCCCCCGGTTCCGTCTGCTGCAAAACCAGAAGCGACTACTCACCCAGGATGCGACCGGAGCCCCTGGGAGGTTGGGCCATGTCCTCCCGGCATGGGACCGGCGACCACCGCGCGCGTCGCAGTCACCGGTACCCTAGGGCCGGCGACGCCCTGGAAAGTCCAGCCTCATGTGACAGCCCCAGCGTCCCCGCACCCTGGCCACGCCCGCGCCGCGCCCGCAGTCGCGCAGACGGCCCCAAGCCGAGGCGCCTTTCCCCCGCGGCCCCCGCGTACCTGTACCCCCAGGTGGGCAGCAGGGCCTGGCTCAGGTGCGCACGCAGCTGCCCCAGGGTCGGCTCCGCTTCGTGCATCTCCAGCGGCCGCGTCTGCTTCTGGAGCCGTACGCGCAGCCTCATGGCGGCGGCGGCGAGAGGGCCGAGGGGCTTGGGCCCGCAGCGGCGACCACCAGCGCTGAGGGGGTGCTGACGTGTAACCGGGAAGAGGCCCGGCCGCGGCGGCCGCCCTGCCGGCTACTCTCTGGAATAGAAGCGCTCCGCCCCTCTCGTGAGGGCGCCCCCTAGAGCCGACCCGCGAGCGGGCAGCTGGCGGCCCGCGGGGAGCTGGAGCCTCTGTTCGACTACTCCGCGCGCAACAGCGCTGCCTGAAACGCCAGCAGTGCACTGCGCAGGCGCGGAACCAGACGTCTGCCTCCCGAGTTCCTGCTGGTCCTCTGCGGGGATGGTGGCCCTTGTTTCCCATGTTCCTGGAAGAACCATATCACTGAAAGGGGTACTGCAGACCGCCAGTACAACTGTCACGCCCCGATGACCCCGAGTTACCTCAATCTCCCATGGCGCCCGGCTCCAGCGCCATCTGCTCTGAGAGGCCTTAGGTTGAGCCCAGCCTCCAGTAGGTGGTTAACAGCTATTACAGCAAAATGCAAGACAGCTTGTACTCAGTGATCTCATCAAACAGTGTATTAGAAATCTGTTCCTGCATTACAGTCATCCCTAAACCTTTATTATTACTATTATGGTTGTTATTTCAGAACCCACAGCTTCTATAGGTCAGGAATTGGGGGGGTCGCACAGCTGAGCTGTTGTGTCTCAGGGCTTCTCATGTACAACCAAGGCCAGGGCTGTGGTCATCTCAAGTCTTGGCTCGGCTGGAGGATCCGCTTCCAAGTTGGCTTGGCTGGAGGATCGGCTTCCGAGTTGGCTCAAGCACAGTGAGGGAGGATACCCTGGAAAAGTAAATCTAAAAAAGCAAAGACTCCTCAGAGAAGTCCAAGGACACTCCTACAAGGTCCTCCCCATGGTAACCCAGCCGCTAAGAATTTGTAAAACTTAACTTCCTGGGCCCTGGCAACTAATCCTTGCTGCTTGCTTCCACTTCTGTAAACCCTGCATATGATTTGACACCTCCAGTGAAAAATAATGTGATAATTCCTTTGTCTGTCTACTTGTGAGGCCAGTAAAAGAACAGGGACATAGCCGATGGGGGTGGGAGGCCTTATTAAGAATGATGGCCTACTGAGTTTCCCTGCTAGCAAATAAAATTCCTTCCCCTATAATCTTTGATGAGAGCCTATTGGTTTCAATTCTCCAGTCCTACAACAGGAGTGTTGACAAGAGGCCTCAGTTTTTGACCCCATGAATCTCCCCCACATGGCTTAAGAGTCTCCCCTCCCATGGCATGGCCGCTGGCTTCGCTAGTGGGGAGAAACCAAAAGTCGCAGTGTGGTCTACCATCTAGCCTCAGAAATCACAAACCATTACTTCTGTCATTTTGGTTTGGTTACAGACCAACCCTTCTATGTGGGAGGATCGACCTAAAGGCATGGACACCGAAAGATGAGGGTCACTGGGGGGTTCTGGAGATTGGCTAAAGGGTCTGACCTTTTTAAAACTTAGATGAGGGAAAGAGTATCCTAGTATGGTATTGTCCAAAATTAGAAGAGTTGAATAAAGTTCCTCCCAATAGGTGGCAGCACTTGTCCACACCCTACCCTTTATTCCTTGAACACGTATGGGTTGCCTGCTTTGAGACAGATACCCTACTGGCTGGATACTCAAAAGACCAAAAAGACATGTTCCTGCCCCTGCAGAGTTTACGGCCAAGTGCATCAACTCTTGCAGTAGAGTGTAAAAAGCGTCTCATTTATGACAGGAATAAATACTGGAGATTGCTATAGAATGTGGGCAACAGATTAGAGCAGGGTTTCTCAACCTCAGCACTGTTGACATTTTAGGCCATGTAAGTCTTTGTTGTGGGGGACTATTCTATACATTGTATGCTGTTAGCACTCCCCAGTCTCCATCCATAATATGCCAGTAGAACCCTTTCACTCCCAGTTTTAAGAACTAAAGATGTGTCATAACACTGCTAAATATCCCCTGGGAAGAAGAATCACCTTGAGAACCACTAGATTGGAGACCACCTCAGTTAGGAGGCTCTTTTGGTAATGGAGAAAAGAAAGGAGTTAGTGGAATGACAACGGGGATGGAGGCAATGGGTGGGTAGGAAAGACGTTACTGAACTTGGGAAACGACTGTACAGTATTTGAAAGCTGTATTAGCTTCAGTTGCTCCAACAGAAATCACATAGAGCAAAGGTCTAAACAAAATAAAAGTTTATTTCTCTCCAAAATAGCACTCTTGGACAGAGCAGTGGAAGGTTAAGGTGGTGGCCATCTTTGGAGGCATCTGCCTCTGAGAACGCTGTAAACCTCTATAGGTTTTACCTATTTGCCATCTACTAAAATGTTAAGAAGAATATGTCAGACAGGTGTGTCATAAAGATGCACACCTGTCTTTTTGTTTTGTTTAAGCCAGTAAGTTTATAATAATTGGTTACAGCAACAGCAGAAAACGAATACATCTGGAATCCTTGTCGCAATTTTTTGTCCCACAGTGCATAACTGCGGGGACGGAGGAAGTATCTAACCACAGGAGCGTGGGAGGAGGGAGGATCCCAGAAGAGAACCAGAGCATTTCCAGGGGCACTGCCAAGATTCAAGGTAGTCTAGGGGATGGTCCCTCAAAAACCTCAAAGGGCTGTGAGAATATTACACACCCCTCCACTCAGCCGTCTCCCTCCCCAAGAATTTTTTTTTTCTTTTGGCAGCATGCCACCTTAATGTGGCTGCAAGCAATGGGCACTGCAATTTTCACAGAGTTAAGAAATTTAAATTTCTTTTTGTAAAAAAAAAAAAAAAAGGACCATTTCATAGAACCCTACAAGGAGATGGTCCCACTCTCTTGTGGAAATCCATTCATTGGTTCCCTTTAGGTGTTTGTATTTTTAGTAAAAAATTTTAGGCCAATTTTAGATTTATAGAATTATTTCCGAGAGTTCCCATAGTCCACATACCCAGGGACCCAATGGTCCCTATTAACATCCTAGATTATTATGGTATATTTGTCACAATTAATAAATTGATATTGACATATTTTTGTTAACTAAAGTCCATACCTCATTGAGATTTCTTAAGGGTTTTTTTTTCCCTAATGTTCTTTTTCTGTTTCAGGATCCCATATAAGAAATCACATTGCCTTTAGTCACCATGTCTCCTGAGGCTCCTCTTAGTGGTGATAGTTTGTTCATTTATTTGTTTGTTGTTAATGAGCCAGGGTCTTGCTCTCTTGCCCAGACTAGAATGCAGTGGTGCAATCACAGCTTGCTGAAACCTCAAGCTCCTAGGCTCAAGTGATTCTCCCATTTCAGCCTCCCAAGCAGCTGGAACTAGGTCTCAGTGATACCACACCTGGCCAACTTTTTTAAAATTTTTGTAGCGATAGGATCTTGCTATCTTGCCCAGGCTGGTCTCAAATTCTTGATCTCAAGAGATCCTCTTGCCTCAGCCTCCCAAAGTGCTTGGATTACAGGTGAAAGCCACCAGACCTGGCCTAGAAATTTTCTTAATGAAGTTTTGACTCGTTTGAGAAGTAATGGTCGGGTATTCTGTAGACTATCTCTCATCTGGAGTTCTTCTGATGTTTATCTCACGATTAGACTGAGGTAATGTGTTCTTGCAAGGCAGGCCACAGAGGTAAAGGGCCATTCTCATCACATCCTGTCAATGGTCCCTGCTATCAACATCACGTAGCACTGTTAGTACTGACCCTGACCACTTGGCTTCTCCACTGTAGAGTTACTTTTTTTCTCCCTCATTGTACCTTTGGAAGAATGTCAGTATGTGCAGCCCACACACAGAGTGGTAGTTATACTTCACCTCCTCAAGGAGGAAGTATCTATATAAATTACTTAGATTTCCTCTGCACAGATGTATTTATTCTTTATTGATCCAATCATTTACATCAGTATGGACTTATGGATTTTTTTATACTGTGCCTTACAGTACAATACTACTTCATTTCTTTGTTGCTCAGCTTTAGCCATTGGGAGCTCTTTCCACCGGCCACGGCATTCATTTGGCATCCTTGTCAATTTTGGTTTATATATTTATTTCTTTCTGTTCTATTTTTGAGCACTGTCTTATTTTTTTGTCACCACAAGATGCTGCAGGATCGTTTTTGTATTTCCTGCCCCAGTCCCCAAATCAGTCATTTTTCCAATGAGCCCTACCTTGTACCTCTTATTAGAGAATGACATTAGAAACCAAGACTTAGGCGACAGGTAACATCACTGCTATTGGGGTGTCATTGTTTCTAGGCTTTCTCAACTGACACAGCAAGGATATATATATATATACACACACACACAAGCACATACACACACGTGTGTGTACGTGTATGTACTATTTCTAAATGTAACTACATATATCTATATAAAGTTAAGTATGCGTTGATCCTGATGTCTCCACCTCTAATCTATTACTACATGAGTGATACGAACCTTTTCCTTTGCTTATCTGTAACTTCTCAGGCCAACTGTGAGAACCCTGCTTCAACCATCCACTATCCATTTACTTCATTATTTAGTTTCAGTATACATGTACAGTGTCTTCAGAATTGCTAACCAATGTCCCTGCGGGAAATAACATTATCAATTAGAGTACGGGGCTAGTGTATAGTTCCCGTCACCATCAGTCTCACAGGCTCCATTCATTTCTAAAGTTACTTAAGTCAGCACCTTATTCCCCCATCAGTTAGGTTGTTTCCAATATCTATAATATAGTTAGATTTCTTTTGTCACGTTTTGCATTCCATCCTGAATACCCCAATCTCTTAGATTTTTTTTTTTTTTACTTTATACACATTAAGATTTACTCTACGAATGTAAGCTCCTTTTGAACTGCTAGAACGAAATGTGCCTCCCTTCCAGGTAACTAGTAATAACGGAAGAGACTAGAGTGAGTGGGTTTGTTTGTTTGTTGTTAAACCAAGAGAGGGAGTCACTGCTGTAAACTGTTCTAGAGTGTGACCCATAGGAGGGGCCATGGTCTGAGTCAGTCATTGGTGTCCACCCAGAAATGTCATCACACAAACATCAAGGAAGTGTGGCCTGGGACACAGCAGGGAGGAGAAGGGGAGCTACTACTGAATGAAGGATGATTCTGCCAGACTTCTCAGTCCTCCCAGAGGGAACTGTAAGGCCACAGACGCATCTCTCCCCGGGGCCACACAAAGTCCAGGCTCCCTCTGCTTAGGAATAAGCAAGTAATTCCAAACAAACCCATATATCTCTGTCACACAGATTCAATTAGCAGCTTGGGAAAACCACATGGGTTGCCTAGCAACAGCATCCTTCTCCCTTCCCACATTCCACATACCCTGGAGTGTGGGTTGCCCTTCAGTAACCTTCCTAAAAGGGCAGCACAGGATAGTGGTTGAGAGGGTGGACTCCTGGAAGCAGAACACGTGGGTCTTGAATTCTTTGTTCCATGACTTACCTAAGCTTAAGCAAGTTACCCCACCTATCAACGGAGATAATATTAGTTCCTTATATTGTACAATCTCAGTGGGAATTCAGTGAGTTAATATGTTACAAATTTTAATAAGTTAATAACATTAATAAGTTAATAACACATGCTCAATAAACTTTTGACATATTAATAAGTTAATAACAAATGCTCAATAAATGTTCACTCTTATTTTTCTCTACCTCTTATATCCCTTTTATAAGCCCTTACATCCCAGGGTTTCGTTTAAGCAGATTTCAACAACACAAATGGTGATGGGCAATGAGGCAATGTCTTTTGCCCTCCCCCCCCAACTGCCTTCTCTGGCTCATCCCTCCACATACACTTTTTTCTCCTACAAAAGATAACATAATTTATCTTCCAACTTCAAAACAAGTTTGATCTTCAGATAGCATCTTTCTATATGGGAATAGCCCAGACATTCTAGAAACCAAGAACTGAGATATCCATTTCCCTAACACCTGTCTCTTAAAACATCTTTCTTTAATGAATGATTCTTTCTACCAAGTTAATTATGATTTTTCTTTTGGAGTGTTAATTAAGAATGTCCCTTGATCTACAAAGACGAAGACACCATCAGCCGTTCTCCTGTGTACTAATTAATCTTTTATTCCAGATTGCCATCATGAGTAGGCTGAGGAGGAAGGAGTTCCCAGCAAATCTTCAGTTAAATATAGAAGTCTAAAATAAACAATGAAACTGGATAGAGTACCGCTGGCTGTTGTGATGGTGGTTGTTTTTAATAACTCATTTGGAGAATTTACCCTAAAATGATTCTTGAATAGAAAGGAAGGCTAATTAGCTGAATTCAAAAGCCCCTTCCAAAGGAAAGAAAACAGACCAGCGATGCATCTTAGATCTTTATTTCCTGACCTTTGATTACTGGAGCCCCTCTTTCAGCTCTGTGTCCCGTGGGTGTTGCACTGTTCTTTACTTTATTCCACATAAATCAACCCACTTCTTCAAATGTATGTGGCGTGGGCTGTCCAGAAAGTATCCAGCCATATACTATGAAAAATAGAGCGATTCATGGCTGGGTACTTTCCAGACAGAACCTTATAAATTTGTTTAAAGGGAAAAAGTTACATAAAGGGGAAAATTCCATTAATTTCCAAATCGAGGGTAAGTGTAAAAACTAAATACAACTAAATGCCATGTACTTTTAAAAAAGAAAAATTTGTTTTTAAATAACTTTCTGGTTATTAATTTCAAATAAAAATAGATGAAACACAAGCAATATGCATCTAACTTCTTGACACTGTGTGAAAAATTTAATAGGTGCTACCTCATCTAACGTAATTCTGACGGTAATTTTTTTTTTTTTTTGAGACAGAGTCTCACTATGTTGCCCTCGGTAGAGTGTTGTGGTGTCACAGCTCACAGCAACCTTAAACTCTTGGGCTTAAGCGATTCTCTTGCCTCAGTCTCCTGAGTAGCTTGGACTACAGGCGCCCACCACAATGCCCAGGTATTTTCTTGTTGCAGTTGTCATTGTTGTTTAGCAGGCCTGGGCCAGGTTCAAACCTGCCAGCTTTGGTGTATATGACTGGTGCCCTGCTCACTGAGCTATGGGCACCAAGCCAATGGATTTTTGTTTTTTTGGTGTTTTTTTTTTTTTTGAGACAGGGTCTTACTCTGTCACCCTGGCTAGAGTGCAGAGGCATCATAATAGCTCATAACAACTGCAAACTCTTAGGCTCAACGATCCTCCTGCCTTGGCCTCCCAAGTAGCTGGGACTATAGGTGTGTACCACTATGACTGGCTGAAATTTTTGTAGCGATGGAGTCTCACTATCTTACCCAGGCTCATCTTTAATCCCTGGGCTCAAGCGATCCTCCCTTCTGGGCCTCCCAAAGTGCTAGCCACCGTACCTGGCCTCACTCCAACTCTTCAGAATGAATGTGAGCTCCATTTTTAGACATGATGGCTCTGAGACGGAGAGGAGTGAAGCAAATTGCCCAGAGTCTCAGAGTTTGAAGGGATAGAGCAGGACCTGGCCCAGGTGAGGCGAGAGCCCTCCAGACAGCATTATGAGTCACTGTATCTTGCATTCTCTCTCTATCACTCATCTAAATCATCCTCCCTGAGACCTCTCCCCCAACCCCATCTTGCAGCAGAATCCCAGGACACACAACAGTGACTCTGGGGGTTTCGCCCAGATGTGGTTAGACGCTCAAGTCTTTTGTAACACGAAGAAAAATTATTTGCACTAGAAAAGGTGCTGTTATTTTATCATTTTCATCTTCCTTCTAAGTCCAGTAGCTGCTAAGCAGCTAGCCAATGGATGTGAGACGCATATAAGAGGCTGAACAAGATCTAATCTGTCTGACAGAGGAAAGGAATTGAAGGGCTGAGGACAGTAAGCTGGAGCTATGCTGCTCTGAGAGGAGAGAGATAGGAAAGAGGAGACTCCGGACCATGGAGACAGACCAGGAGAGAAGGGGCAGGGTGCCACCCAGGGAAGATACTGGGAAAAAGAAATGTTTAGATGTATTTTGTGAAGTTTTTTCCATGTGATGTGCGATGTTATTCACCTTCTGCTATGCCCAGTTCTATAATTTTTCTAATGCACTAAAAATAATCACAGGGGCAGCACCTGTGGCTCAAAGGAGTAGGGCGCTGGCCCCATATGCTGGAGGTGGCAGGTTCAAACCCAGCCCCGGCCAAAAACTGCAAACAAAAATAATAATAATAATAATAATAATAATAATAATAATCACAGAGCAATTTCAAGTGTTTACCTGCACAGCACCTGAAGCCATCTCTCAACCCTCCAGCAGTGAACGCATCGTGGGAAACCTCAGAGGATCTCATTCACTTCTGTGGCTTTAACTCCACCTCTAGGATGATGACTTAGGAATCCCTATTTCTCCCTGAACTCCAGCTACCCACCTGACATCACCACGGAGCTATCCAACACCATTATTCTATTCTAGACATACTGGCCCACCACCACTGTTCCCTTTGACTTGTCCCTCCAGTCCCTCACCTTCCTGACTCCTAATGATCAGGTCTCAGCTCAGAACAGATATCACCTCCTCCGGGAAGCCTGCCTGGATTTCCTAACAAAGTCAGCCCACCCGGTTATATCAGCCTACCAATCACAAGACTGCCCCACCAACCACATTCCCCTGTTTCCTTCATAGTACATGACACAGTCTATACATTTCTGTTTATTTTGTTGGTGGTGTGTGTGTTTTGTTTCCACCTGTTTAGCTCATAAACTCCATGTGGACAGAGATTCTCTTTTTTTGCTGAAGAGGACGTCACACCTAGTTGGAGCTCGATAAACACTTGTTGATTGAATGGATTAATTTATGCTAAGAAAGAATGATTCTATGAAGAGAGTGCCTGCAGATTCGTATCACCATTGATATGGCCACATATGAATGAGGAAAAGTTTACAGTGCTTTTCAGTTTTGATCCTTCATAGCACATTGTCGTACGGTATCAATGTGTTTCTTCATCAGAACCTATCGAGGAAGATACTACTTTTTTAAATTTCTGATTAACATGAGGAAACAAATGTTTAGGTTACATTGTTTTCATTTCTAAGGTAAAGTTCAAGTTGTAGTTGAGCCCTTCACGGAGGGGAGTGCTGAACACCCTCCCATTGTGGGTATTAGGTGAGATCCCTCTCATCACCCTCCCGCCTCTCCCCTCCCCTTGCTCAACTACACTTGTGTTTTTCTTTCGTGTAGGTGTGTGGTTGTTTATTTATTGGTTTCATATTAGAATTGAGTACATTGGATACTTGTTTATTCATTTTTGTGATACTTTACTAAGAAGAATGTGTTTCGACTCAACTCTATCCTATTTTTTATCTCCATTTTACCTCTAAGGAAACTCAGTTCAAATAGGCAAATATAACTGCAGGTGTAACTCACCTGAAAAGCTATCAGAAGTATGGACAATGCCAAGGGAATGTGCCTGTTGTTTCTTTTACAGTGACTAAAACCCCTTATTCGCCCAGGACTGTTCTGGTTTTAGTACCGAAAATTCTGAATTCTGGGAAAACCAGGACAGTTGGTCACCCTGTCTTACCTGAAGAATTGGGGATAAGACATAAGACACCTCATACGATCAGATCCCTGGCCATCTAAACTACACAGACTAAAATGCATTTATAGGAGATGGGAGTAGAAATGGGGTTTAGAATCCAAAGGTATCAAGTTACATAACAGTTGACACATCTACCCAACTTGCTCCAAAGGAATGCTGGGACAGGAAGTCATCAATACCATTCTGAGAAGGAGCGAACAGTTACAGATGCCTGAATGATAAAGTTGGTAAGTAGGTCGGTCAGCCTGGTTACCAAACCTCAGGCTTTCAGACTGAATCTGATGGTCCATCAAAAGTCCAAAGGTATTCTGGGCAGTAGTGGTGCCATCCACTGCAGGTACCCTAACCAGAGAGCACCAGTTTATTATGCCGGAAAAAAGAATTTCTGTCTCTTCCAATTCAATTTAACAATGTCTTTGTCAATACACTAGTCCTAATCATTTTGGTAATGCACCCATAGCAATTTCCCAGATACGACATGTGTGTGTGTGTGTGTGTGTGTGTGTATTTTGTGGGGAGGTAATTATTGCATAAGCAGCACTGTCTGTTCATCTAGGCAGAGACTGCAGCGTTCATTCAAGCCATTGGGTAATTGAAGTGAAGCAATTGCGTATCACCTTTTGAAAGAGGCATTAAAAAAAAACCCACTGCTGAGATGATTCAGACTTAATTATCTTGGCTTTTCGGCAGCTGAGTTGAAGCGCAAGGTGGAGAACACATTGGCTTCAAAGGCAGAAGGAATCGCAGGTGTTCCTGAGATTGGGATACGTCCTCCACTTGAGGTAAGACTCGGGAACAAACTTCAGAGCTCTGCCAGTGTACGATCCCCATGGGTGACGTCCCAGATCTGGTGGGACGCTGAATGATCAGCTGTCACATGACCCGGGTGGCTGCTATGGTCTGCTCAGGGGTTTCTGTGTCTTGTGTATTTGTTTATTTGATGTCACCCATGTCCACCTGGATGCTTCTTAGGCAAGAGGTTAGTGAAGACTGAACCCCTCTAAGAAAGAGAAAAGAGTTGGTTTGAACCATACACTGACTTTTGCATCATGGAGCAAAGGGGATTGCTCAGGGATCTGAACTTATTTTTTGCCTCCATTTCAGAGGAGAACCCAGGACGATGGCAGAAAATTCTGTCTCGTTTCGGGGTCGGCATCATTAGCACTAAAAAGCTGTCATGATCCGGAGGTTTTGGAGGCAGGTCTTAAACCTCATCAGTGACCTAGATCCTGCCAGAGCAAAACTACCCTCCCACTTGCCGGAATTGTTGAACTTGTTGGCCATGAGCATGGAGTCTGGGGAGGAAAGACACGGTGAGAATGTTCAAGGTCCTTTGTCATTGAAGATCTTGCCGTAAAATCAGATACATGGGCTGAATCTCTTGAAATAGTCCCCAATCCTGCCTGTACTCCATACTTACTGATTTAAACTCCTTATGTATATTTCGTCTTAACCAGTATGTTGAAAAAACCTTATAGACTTTTTTTAACTTGTTGAACTTAATTTTTCAACCTGCACCTCTGTTTTGAAGGCTGTGTTTCACTCACTCATCACTACCCTAAGTGGTTTTTCCAGAGTGTGTCAAAACTCTTGCCAATACCAGTCGTGATAAGCCAGTCGGTGAGTTTCAGGAACGTTCCAAATTGGACTGGCATTTTCTTAGTCCTAGTCATCAGGATGGCTCAGGCGAGGACCATTTACTGGAGGAGTGTTATTCTGTCTGTGTATTGGCAAGGAGACATAATGATTCCTGAGGTTTTGAACCTTGAAAACAAGCAACTCCTCAGACTCCTCTCCTGGGCAGAGCAGGTAACTTGCTGGCCAGGTTTTTAAGTCATCTTGGATTCTTTCTTTTAACAGGCAACTAGCCCTGCCCTCACTTGTCAGCCAAATTACTTAACCTTTTAGGATTCATCACCTTGCCTGACAAGGTTCCTTTCCTCCTCTGCCCATAAATTATCATCCCAACCAAACAGTCCATCTGAAAGTTAATATACACTTCATCCCTTTATACCACGGGCATTTCCTTCACTCATAAAATTTCTGGTGGAAAAACATGCTTTTCTATCTGCGATTCAGGTTTCTGGATCATCATCAAAGTATTCCACTTCAGAAATGTTTTTTATCCAGGAAGAGAAAACAAGTTTTTACTTCTGGAAAGGAATTTAAAACTCCAGTAGTTGTGCCCAAGAAAAAATGCGAGAGGATTTGCACTTTGATGCTTCAAAATTTCCAGATGCTTACTGGATTTTTCCACATTGAAGGTGGCATTGAGCAAATCCCAGGTAAAATCCCCAGGTGAAAATGAAAATCCTGGGATTTATTGAGTAAGTCAGTGAAAAGAAATTCGTAGACACTAGAATTAGGAGCCAGAAGACTAAGGTTTGATTCCAAGGTGCCTGACTTACTGTGGGATCTTGGACAGGTCATCCCGATTCCCCAGGCTGTCGTGTCCACATGTCTAAACTGGGGGGGGGTCACACGATAACAACATCTACCTTAAAGAATTCCGAGTTTTGTAAATGGTTAAAAAAAAGAAAAAGTGCAAATTTACTATTTCAGTTGTTATCCCATTAGCGACTAATATTTCTGCTTTGGTTTATCATGCTTTTTCACTGTAGAAACAGAGAGTTTTATATATATGATGGTTTAGCTTCATTAATCAGAATCTTGTAAGCCACCCAGCTGCTCAGTTAGCAACTCTTCATTGAGGTCCTACTATGTGCCAAGCAGAGATATCATTCCTGCCTTAATTTGCATTCAGTCTACTAAGTTCAGATATTTTGGTCCAACATTCTTTCCCATGCTTTCCACTGCTATGAAAATATTTTTCTCTATATAAAACATTCCTCTAATGCAAGCTCTGGCATGATGCATCCATTTGGAAGTCTTTGTGATATTAGCATGGCTGTATATCAGTAAAGCCTTATCATTGGTTAAAATATAGAAATGGTTCTATGTTGGTTGGTAAAAACTAACCTACATCTCAGGAATGTTCCTATCACTCCCAAAGTCCCACACATCTTGGCCTATTCCCCTCTCCAGGACAGCTAGCTAAAGGATCAAGGAAATCCTAGCACAGCAGGAGGCCCACTGGACCCAGCTCCTGCACAGGGGCCTGCATCCATTCTGCCATAAGACACTGTTCATATGTGGGTATCACCCTGCCTGCAGGCTGTGGAGGGCTTCACGCTGCCTTCTCCCCCTCCTTACATTCCCTCCGACCCTCAGGTCACTCATTGCTTGGCTAGAGACCCTCTTCTCTTACTCAAGTCCCATCCCCTCAGCTCTGACTCCCATTCTTCTGTGCTTCCCTGAGAATTGTCTGCACCTGACTGTCCTCAAGCCACCCCTCCTTAGCCCTGCACCCAGCACTGATGCCCAGGTGTAGCTTGTGTTTGGAACCCCAACCAATCCACAGGGCTGGAACATCACCCTGGATGCATCCGGCCATATTGGCGTTAAAATATTGAAATGCTTCAGTATCTAATGGTAAACAGCCACTTCTCTGAGTGCCTCCCTCCATTCCAGTGTCCCAGCTACCCTGGCCACTCTTCCAAGACATCCTCTGTCCTCTCCGAATGCAACAGCCGGCCTCCTGGACCCAGCTCCAACACTGTGCTCAACCTCAATTTCTCTGGGTGCCTGCACTCTACTAATGCACAAATGCTTTCTTAGTCACCTCTGGAAAGAAGGTGACTGTATACAGTGTAGGGTACTGTAAAGGCTATTCCTTCATTGGTTAATTCATTGATTCATGCCACCAGCGCTTACCAATCTCCCAGTGTATCTCAGGGACTAAGCCAGATCTGAGACCTCCAAACCAAATGCAGTTTCTGCCTTCATGCCCTTATGTTCTGGCAAGAGAGGCAGACAATAAGCAGGAAAAAAAATACACACACATGAATAAATGTATCTTTTGATCAAGGATTCAGGATAAGCTTTGCTCAGAGGAGTCAGAAATGGCTTCAGGAAAATAGACTGGGTTTAAGGTGGACTTTAAGGATACATAAGGTATCTGCAGGCCTAGCTGGAGGGGGACAGCATGGTCACCTGTATTCAGTAGAAAACATGGCATGTGTTTAGGGACCAGGAGATAAGCTGGGCTAGACAGCAGGGTACACAGAGGGGGCTCCTGAGAGATTAGGTGAGAGATGTACCAGGTCGACCAAGCTAACCTTCTCAGACCTGGACTTATGCAAAGACAGGTCAAGACCCTAATTCTGAACCTTATGGCCCTCCATCAAAATACCCACATAAACATGCACTAATCTGAGCACAGACCTGCTGTAAAAGTCAGGCAGTTTGTGTGCTAGACAGAATGCCAGCCAAGAGGGAAGTGGGGTAACCCTTGCTCTTCCCACCCAGCTGTATACAGTGGGGTGGGGAAGTTCCTAAACTACTTCCCACTGGTCCCACTTTTTGCCAACAGACTGGCATCTCTCCTGAGGGATACAAAAGAGCAAGGTATCTAGCAATAGCCTTGCCTGGACACCTCCGTCCCTAATCAGTCTGCTCTGTTCTTTCCAAGCAAATTCTCTAGAAAACTCTACATCATCCCATGTCCACCTCCATGGCCTTACCTTTAAGCCTACACAACCCCCTTAAACCTCTTGCGTACTCTGGCTGAGCACCCCCTACCTCTTACAGTGACCTCTTTCCCTTCAGCTGGGCTGCTCCTGAACCCTAGTCCTCTTTGGAGCCTTATCTGACCAGCTGGCCTGACGCCTCCCTGTGATTCCCACAACCTCCTCTCCCTTGACCATTCCACGAGGTCACCTTCCTTGGTCTTCCTTGATTTGTTTCATGTTTGTGTGTTAACTCCATGGTACCGGCCCCCTGGCGGTCTTCAGCCTGTGTGAACGCAGCAGTGAGAGCTCACCCAGATTGTAAACTTCCAAAACTAGAAACAAGGCCAGTGAATATGTTATCCACTTGGCCTTCATTGAGAGAAACCCACATCACTGTTGCCGTTGGGTCTTATGCTTTATCCACCAAGAAAATGGAATGGCATTAATTCACTGGGTCCACTAAGCATGCACGGTCACTCGAGTATGCCAAGCACAGGTGATATAACAGTGGATGTGATGTGGTTCCTCTCCTTGGAGAGGACTTAATTTATTTAATAGCAGACTTTTATATGTCTAATGTATGACAGGCATTGTACAAGACTCTGGAGAATTAAGACACAATTCCTGTGACAAAATGACAGATAAGTAAATAGGCAGTCACGATACAGAGTAGTACATACTAATACCAAGGACTTCACCAAATGCTACAGGAACCCATAAAACTCATATACCCCAGATCACGGTCTCATGGAAGATACAATCATTTATTCATTCACCCCATCATTCAAGGTTTATCCATTGTCTATTGCGTGCCAGTTCAGGGCCAAAAGCCCTCTGCCAAACCTTTGAAATTCTTCCTCATGAAGTCTGAAAAAATCCAGTAGAGAAAACACACAGTAAACAAACCAAGGGAGACCTCCTCTCTAGAAAAAAAAAAATTTAATTATCTGGGTACGGGCATGCACACTTCTAGTCCCAGCTACTCGAGAGGCTGAAACAGGAAAATCACTCAAGCTCAGGAATCTGAGGTTGCAGTGAGCTATGATCATACTACTGCACTCCAGCTAGGTGACAGAGCAAGGCCATGTCGTTAAAAACAAATAAACAAATTAGCAACTCTATACTATGCTAGATGATGATAAGTGCTTCGGAGAAAAATTAAGCAAGTGGGGAGGCATATGTGATATCAGGGTCTCAGGGAAGATGTCCTTGTTCTGCGGGGGGGTGGTAAGGAAATGCTTCACGGAAGGGTCTTCTTTGAGACATCTGAAGAAGTGAAAGACCGGTGTTTATCTGGGGAAAACTGTACCAGGCAGAGGAAACAGCAAGTGCAAAGACCCTGGGGCACAGCTGCTTACAGTATTCTAGACAGATCACGTTAGCCAGTGCCACTGGGGCCACATGAGCCAGGCATGTGGTTAAGGACAGAGGTGGATGAGGAAGTGGAGGCATTGAGTGGGGAGGGCCTTGAAGCTGGTGGAAGGGCCCATAAAGCCCTGTAAGCCCATAAAGCCTTATAAAGTCATAAGGCTTTAACAGGGTAGGGATGATATGCTCTGACTTTCATTTTAAGAGCCCCGCCCTGGTTGTGGAGTGGAGAACATCCAGAAAGGGGCAAAGGATGAAGCTGGAAGGCCAGCATGAAATCATCACAAACAGCCAAGCAAATGGTTCTAGCTTAGACCAGGGTGTAGCAGTGGATGGAGGAGAGGAGACCTGCCTTCCCCAGGCGGCAACACGGTCAGATGTTCGAATGGAAGCCTGCACTGTGCGAAGAGTGGTGGGGGTGCAGGGCAGCACGTGATGTGCCCAGTGGGAAATGACATGGTGAGGGCGGTGCTCACAGTGGGGGACGTTGGAGCTGGCCCTGGAGGCTGCCTTCAGCAGACAGAATGTGGGTGATGTGTGATGGAGGCAGAGGGAAAGCGTGTGTCTATGCCTGTGTGTTTATACTGGGAGGGTTGAACAGAGGGCCCCCGAGCAGGAAAGAACTGGCAAATTGAAGAGTAGTTAATAATTCCTAGTGGCCAGCTCAGGCCACCAGCTGGACAGGAGAGAAGGGACAGGAGCCAAGAAGAAGTTTGGAGCCAGATGTGAAAGATCTTAATTGCCTGGCTAAAAGCTTAAATGCTTTCCTGTGAAAAAAGAGTCCCCAAGGGTCTTTAAGCAGATGGCTGATGGCCTCACAGCCATGAAGGCCATCTTTGCAAATTATTGACTTGTTTGTTCTAAAAATGTCAAGAATCCTCAATCCCCCAGCATCCTTCAAAAGGCCTATCTCATAGAATTTACGGCAAGTCTATCTCATTATATTATATCGTGTTATAACCGTATGTGTGTGAGAGAGAAAAAGACTCACCCACTAGTCTGTGAGAAGCAGAGGTCACAGGGGCCATGTGTAGGTCACCTCTTCTTCCTCAGCACCTATAACAGGTCACACCTGCTGGGTCCACTAAATGATGACTGAGTGGATGAATAGATGTGTGGGTAGGTGGATGGATGGATGGATGGATGGATGGAGAGAGTTCTGGAAGTGAACAATGAAAAGGAGAAATCCTGGAAATGTTGGATGGAATTGATCAATAAGAAAGTCAAAGATCATAAAGGAACCATTAACATCGGTTAATTGCAGATGCGTACAAAGACAATCCCAGTCCTCTGGGGGTGCTTCCCCCTCCTCTGGAATCTCTGCACCTCATCCTCTCAGACCATTTACCCTGGAATCAAGGCGAGAGCTACTCAGCGCGCACTGGACTACGGTGAGTTGAATGCTTTCCGAAGCCAGGTTGCAGATTCTCTCCCAGGGGTGGGGTCTAGGATCCAAACCCCCAGCTCAAACAAGAGCCGTCTCATGACCCAGATGAGCTCTACAGTGGGGCGATCTAGTCCCTTATGCAGAAGCTGCTGAGATGGCTGGGAAGAAAGTATTGTCAGAAAAAGAGTCACACAGAAGCCGGCATATCCAGACACAGCCGGAGTCTCTCTCTCCCTCCCCTTCCCTGACACACACACCAGGGCTTTAAATAAGACCACATTAGAGGATAGAAGACAGGAGTTTGAGAGTAAAAGTAACTGACGCCTTAGAGCTTGAGAAAGGACTGGATTTGAAAAGGAACTTACAATTGTCTGAAATTGTGTGCCAAAGGCGGTGTGGATGATGATTAGCGCATTTTTCTTGACAGAGGCTCCCCAGTGTTTAATACAGGTGCTGAGGAGTCAGATCACCGAAAGGTTAAGAACTACTCCTTTCCAGCCTAGAGGATGTTTGCACGTAAACACCAGGGAGAGAAAAATATTGGTATAATTTTCCTTGGGCTCAGGTGGGGGCAAATTGTGGAGCGGAAAGGGACTCCAAAATCAAAGTATTCATTTAGGGATCTGTTTCTCTCCTATAAAATTTTGCCTACGATTAGCTGAATGGAGATGGACATATATTTGCCAGTCCTCTTTACCTAAAGCAGTCAACCCAAGCACCACCAGTCTAATCAAGAAATGCTTCTCCTGCTCTCCCAGAAAAAAAAAATAAATGAAGGAAGGAAAGAAGAAGAAAAGGAAGGGAGGAAGGGAGGATTGATTTGAGGAAAGTCCTTGTTCTCCCCTAGAACCTTGTCTGTCTGGCACAGGGGATCTGAAATTGATCGATCTTGAACAATTGTTTGTGACTCTGATGTGTTTTAAAATACATAGGAGGATTATGTGGGTAGACGTGTGCGTATCTTGTTTCTATATGGATATGCTGGTGTGGATAGAAGTGCATATCGGAAATAGATGTGTCGTAACAGTGTTAAAGTTGGGCAAACGTTCTTTTCACCCATAGAGCAGAGCCATTAGGAGATCGGATCCGAAATGCATACACACGGGCGGGAACGTCACTGCTGCCCCTTTCCTCAACACATGGCCTTGGGCAAGTGGGTTTTCTCACATGGAAAAAGGGGTGATGAAAATGGGGCCCATCTACCTGTAGTGTATACAGTCTCCATGGAAATACAGCACAGAGTCATGGAGACTCTTTAAAATCAGGACCCTTTCTTGAGTATTTACCAAGGCGAGGCTCTTTGAATGCGTTTTCTGGGCCTTATGGTGACTTAATTCCAACAAGAACCCTAGGAAGAAATTGTCATTTTACAGACATTTTACAGTGTCCCCCATTTTACAGAGGACACTGAAATTTCCCAAAGCGCCCACCAGTAAGGGGCTGAGACGTGGTAGGAACTCAGGTTGGTTCTGCCTGATCTCGTCTCTCCTCTGCTCCTGTTCCTCCAAGCTCACTAGCTGTGGGCTCTTGGGCAAACTAGTGAATCTCTCTGAGCCTGAAGAGATTCCTCTTCTGTGAAATAGGAATGATGATACCAATGTCACTGGGTTGCTGTGAGGATCCAAGGACAGATGTGTGTGGAGTGTGCCAGGACGGACACTCAATGTAAATTACCTGTTATTATTTTTATCTCCTCGATTAGTTATGCCCCCATATTTTCCAAAAAGAGATCTGATGTGTCTATTATTAGCAGTACCTGAAAACTGTTTATTAAAATGGAGGCGATAATAATAGCACCTATCTATGGGGTTACTCTGGAAAACCAATGAATTAACATATTGTAGAAAGCACTTAGAATGGGGTCTGGCAATAGCAAATCCCTAACAAATATTGGCTACTGTTATTCTCACGTGTGTGAACAGAGCCCTCCAGAGTTACTGTTGTCCTCGTATCACAGATAAGGAAAGTGAGGGACAGAGAGTTTATGTACCTGGCAGAGTCACATAAGGCAGTAAGTAGCAAAGTTGGAATTCACACCTACGCTCCTGCTAGTGCCTTTGGTTCTATCTTTACATCCTTTCTATCCTCTCTTTACCTAATTGCTCCATATTACTACATACAATATTATTCCTGGCCTTTCAGAGGATAAAATCTGTTCTTCTTCACCTCCAACGAAGATAGAATAGCTGGAAATAAACTTAAATTGCAAAATAAGGAATCAAGTCAAAATTTTCTCCTTGAGAAGGTTAAAATTGAAAGATCATACTCGGCTCGGCACCTATGGCTCAATCAGCTAAGGTGCCAGCCACGTACACCTAAGGTGG
>CAUYQV010160953.1:0-41529 GCA_963574575.1 Galagoides demidoff
TGTGGCGGGCACCTGTGGTCCCAGCTACTTGGGAGGTGGAGGCAGGAGACTCGCTTGAGCCCAGGAGTTGGAGGTTGCTATGAGCTGTGATGCCATGGCACTCTACCCAGGGGGATAGCTTGAGGCTCCGTCTCAAAAAAACAAAAAAACAAAAAAACTGTAAAACCAGAAATGTAAATAGAAGCTGTAATATTTTCTCCTAGCGTGACCAGGGATGTTTTATCTTTGTCTTTTGTTTGCACCTTCCCTGAAGGCTACTGAACTCGTCTAGGTATTGAATGGGGAGAAAGTGCCTTAGAGACACAATTTATCCATGTAACGGGTTTGACCTGTGCAACTATTTAAATGAGATAGTATGGGCTGTAGGTATTAAAAAGCAAGTTAAAGAAACAATAAGGTTTTAGAACATAGCTGTGGTGTTTTTTAACATTTCTTGGTATCATAGAGGAAGTGTACAAGTATGCGTGTGCATGAACACTGCGTGTCTGTGTGTGTGTGTGTGCACTGGCCGGGGCTCATAATGACTTAGCTTTTACTTCTGTTTAGCAATTCCTCATAATTAACTACAAGGTTGAGGCCACACTGACACTGTTATCTTTTCTAGATCTGGCTCTGATTTATGACCCATGTCCTCCTTTATTTCCCAGAATGTTTTGGATGTTCTCTCATTGCTTATTTTTCTCAGCTTGATCAATTTATAAATCAGTTAAATGCAATAATTAAAAGATATCTTCATCTGTGCCATCTCAGCAATGGAGAATCTGAAAAGACAGAACCTTCCAGAAATGTGATATGCTGGAATTTTAAATGTTTATAAGCATTTTTTTCTGGTCTAACTCAGCCTGGGTTTATAAGAATTATCCCAGAGTCATCTTGTGCCTGAACTTTAGATAGCTTGGCTTCCTTATGAACATCTTTTATTTTGCTAATAAAAATTCATTTCTGTTATGTTCTCATTTTTTTTTAATGTAACAATACCTGCTTACAAGATAGCGCTTGTTTTAAATTTCTCATAAGGAAGGGGATAAATACATTTCAGGTAGCATTATTATTACTTTTCATTATAGATAAAATTAAAAGGTAGCTGGATATGGAACTAGTATATAGAAGTCTTAATAAGGATATGGTAATCATGGTTGGGTCCCTAAGGAAACCCAATCACATAATCTTCAATATTGCTCATAAGTTAAAAGGCAAAAACTTTGTTGTGTTAGAGAGTGCTATTTTGAAAATCGTAAAAGATTGAGATTCTTTTTTAAGATATGTACAAATTATTTTTCCATTGTTGAGTAAAGAGCAAATATTGTCTCTCAAAAAAAAAAAATACCTGTTTATACCTTTAGGTGACTTCATCCATACCTGTTCTTCATGTTTTTATAACTATTTGCATGTTGATCTTAATAGTAATTTAAAATGAATGATGTTGTTGACTTTAATCTTGACTCTTCATTAAGAATGTTATTAAAGTTCTATACTTTGTCTTATATGAGTTGAGTAACAGGAATACAGTGGTAAGCAAAAGAGATTTGGTCTGTTCCTCTTTGTGGGGCAATCCCATGAGAAAATGGAACTTGACCAGCTAACCACGCCAACAGAGAGAGACCAGAGAGACCTTCTCTTCTCCAGTGTGATGGACCAGCTAACCACGCCAACACAGGGAGACCAGAGAGACCTTCTCTTCTCCAGTGTAATTGTGCTTGGTAGCTGTACTGCTGATTAAAAACAAAGTCACTAGATTTTAAAAAAAATCATAGAATCTCAAATGCTATCTATATTAAATATTTATGCTCATTTTAAATATATATGCTTTATTGATTTATCAATACCACACTATCTGTTGTTATTAATTTGCCAAATAACTGATTTATAGTCTAGACTTTTAAGTATGGGTTTCCTGAGTGACAGTCCTTTCCTCTTGGGTAAGCCACACCCATAACATATATTGGATGGCTTTTAGTTTTGGTTTATTAAAAATGGCAGTAGTGCTTAAAGGCATTTGCCAAGCAGTCTAAGTGCAGAATTTGCTTGTTTTCTTGCTTTTTTTAGTCCAATTTTGTGAAGTTATTTGACACCCAATTTAGTGGTTTTTAAAAACAAGTTGCCTTATTCTTTCCAAGGCATTCTATTTAGTGTCACTAAGCCATCTATTTTTGCCCTCATATTTCATTCTTTATGTCATATTTGATTAATTTACATATTTATGATAACAAATGACATGGACAGACTTGGAATGAAGTAGACCACGAAAATGATGAGAGTGGGAAGGTGTGGGCTGCTAGAGGAGCCTTATTGCCATCTGGGTGACAGGCAGGCCCACGTCTGCATCACAGGGCATGGGAGACATCAGTTTCCTTGGTGACTTAGAGAATGCAGGTTGGCTAAGATTGTCATATTGTGTATATGTATAGTGGTAAGTGCTGTGGAGTGTATTATAAAAGAAGAGTGCAGGGGACCTATGAGGAGATAGCCCAATTTCCTCTGGAAGTCCCAGAAGGCTTTCATGAAGAAGAGACATTTTGGCTGTGGTATGAAGAGAACCAAGGGCCAGGTAGTACAGTTGAAAAAGCTGTGGGTGAGTGGGGATAGAGAACAGCATGTTCAAGTCTTGAAATCTTAAGGAACTAGGGGAGCAGTGGGCTGCTGAGCTGGGGCACAGAAAAGAAGGGGCAAGGTTATGAAGGGGAAGGGTGGGGTTGAAGAGGCAAGAGTCCTGTCATGTAGCATCTTGTATGTCCTGCTAAGGTTTTGGGTTTTTAATCATAAAAGCAATGGCAAGTAATTAAAGGATTCAGATTTTCAATTTTAGAAAATATGATGGAGGGGACAACAAGTAATGATTTGAGAGTTTTGACAGTTGAGTTTGCGAAGTCATCTTAGGAAAAGTGCTACATACCTCATTCCTTAATATCACTATGGTCACCTTCAAAGTACCCCCCCCCCCCCCTTGGGAAGCTATGCACTAATGCCAGCACCTAGTCCACCCTTCAAAGCAATTTTGGAACTCTTTTTCTGGAATGATCCATCTGAACTGTCATTGTACTCCTCTTGAAGTCCTGAATGTTAGCTAAATATCTTCCTTTCTGTATTTCCTTTATATTTGGCTAAATAAAAAAGTCATTAGAGATCAAATCAAGAGAGTATGGATGGTGTTTCCGTACAGTTATTTGTTTACTGGCTAAAAACTCTCTCACAGACGGTGTCATGTGAACTGGTGCGTTGTCATGATAGAAGTGACACACCTTTTGGATGTCAAGATTTTCAGTGAAGATTTTCCTAACTTTCCTAAACTTTCTAATTTTCTCTACTGTAGTTTACTTGGTGTGCTATGCTTCTCCTAGTCAGCCAAAGATTTTGATGCATAATTTGACGAATTTTTACATTTTTTAAATCTGTTCTGGGCACTTTGTCCTTTCCTCATCAGTGACACTGTCTCTCTCCTCAGAAAAATGTTTAACCCATTTGTATACTGCCATTTTCTTCATGGCATTATCCCTGTCAACTTGGACTAACATGTCCCTGATTTCACTTCCACTCTTACCAAATGTCACAAGAAATTTAATGTTTGTTCATTACTCTAATTTAAGCCCCAATATTCTCATGGTGGCACACAAAAACATGCAACAACAATAATGGACACCACCATATGTCAACATGTACACAGCTCTGAGACACTGATATATCAAGGTTAAGAAACCTTACTGAGTTGTTTGTACAGTGCTTCCAGTGTAAGTTCATGGTGGCGAGTTCACAAATTTACTTGTCAGACCTTGTAGGTAAGAAATGTTGTTTTTATCCTGAGAACTATTCACTTTAACACTTTTTGGGGGCTATATCCTGCTACGTGACTAAATGGGTGTTTGAAATACTTGAGGAAAAGCAGAACCTAGATTTATCATAGTTTAAATCTTTTTATCACCCGGAAAGACCCGGAACAGTATTTTCTATACTATATTCTTGCTTACCATTTTCCCTTTTTACATTTGTATTTATGTTCACAATCTCAGCACATTATGTTCTCAAAACAATAGGGAAAAAAGGAAAAGTTATTCTTTTAAGCATGTCCATGCTATTGACTTTCTTGGAAAGGACAAGTGTGTTTATTTTATCACTGTGAGTCTAAAAATTAACCATGAAACATCCTTCCATACTTATAAATGGTGCCTAACAAAGAAAAGCTTTATTGCAATTCCATCAATAATTCAAATGCAACTTTAAGGAAAGTAGGGCAGCATAAGAAAAAAAGCACATTTGTTCCATAATTGAGTTGATTAAATAGTATCGAGTCCTATTGTCACAGTCATATTGATGAAACAACCTTTATAACTATGAATACTCTAGGAAGAAATAAGACCTCAGACTATGAGGCCGTGTCAGAGACATTTGTCCATTTTTTTTTTTCTGTTGTAAAATACAAATAGTGAAAGCAGCCTTTTACTAGTGTGCAATATTAAAGGAACAGCTTTTGAAAGGTGCTCTCATCGGGATATTACTAGTTTCAATGCTGTGCAGTAATAGCCCAAGCTATTTTGGAACTGTGCATACATTAGTCGTCTGGTGCAGCATGATACAATAATGTGTGAAAAAGTGTACGATCGCACCTTGTTTAAATTTGCAGTTTTTGTGCATAGTGCTACAGTGAGCTCTTGTCAGGTTTTGACTGTATAGAGGAGAAAAAAAAGTTTATAGAAACCTACAGATTGAGGTTGGTTGTAAATATCTGACTGTAAAAATAAGGGTTTCAAAAAATTGCATGTCACTTTTCCGTGAGATCAAAAGAGATACGTTAAGTTTGGATTATATGTACTATTTTGCAAATCAACTTACGGTTAGCTCCCACCCAGTAGAAGCTTCAGAATGCACGTATACAGGCATCTAAATGGAGACCCGTATCTGTGCTACTTAATGTTTGCAGGGTGTGATGGAAAAGTACAGAGTTTGATTTTTGAGAACAGTGATTGCTCTATAATCGAAGCATTCCTATTGATGTTGTTTTTCAAAATTGTCACCCAGAGAAACAAGACTCTTATGCCAATGATGCCCTGGTTCTAAACGGTTTGGAAGACTTCCTTTCTCGGAATGGCCCTTTGAATCATTCCCAAGCCTGACTGCAGCATCCATCTCGTTGCTTTCTAATCGCATTCTATACCAAGATTCATCATTCTTTTTTTTTTTTTAATTCACCAGAATTGGCTATAAATGTCCGTCTGGAATGATGAAAATGGCTCAAATTGACTTTCAAATTATGAAGTTTGTCACCACTGAGGATGCTGAGAAGTGTGTGTGCATGCCTGTGTGTGTTCCGACTCAGAAAGCAGTTTCAGAAGGAGGTAAAGAGATTGAGTACTGGCTGATCTTTATGTGAGTAGTGTTCTAAGGTGGCTGCTAAGGAGAGAAAATGCATTTGGACTTGGTGTGATAACAGGGCATGTTTGCTTTTAAAAAGTCACTTTTTAAAAAAAATGACACTTTTTAAAACAAATGACACTTTTTATTAGTTTTTACAACATATACAAAGAAAAAGGCAGCTATGTCTTTTGGAATGCAAGGCCAGAATACCTTTACATAACTAGCAGCGCATTTTATTATTAGAACAATTAAAGGATTAAGTAACTATAATATCAATCTTACATTACAGATCCTTCAGATAAGGCACTTACAGGGAACATCTCTGATTTTATTGAAATACTACCATTTCATGTCTGATCTGTAAACATATGTATTCATTAGCATCTTACATAATTCATTCTGCTTTTCATGTTATTCGAAGGTACCAGTTGGTAGGACCTGAAATTTTCATGTTAGTCAGCCTCTTCACATAGATAATAGTTTTCGCCACTGTTAGTAATTGTTTTCTTAACCATCAGTAAAGAACCTAAGTGCTTAACATGTATTTGACCTGCAAAATAATTGGAATGAATTGCAAATATTTTCTTAATTTAAGAGATCTGTGGTCATTCAGTGTTCATGTGAATGAAAATGAAGGAGGTCGGAATTAATGCATGGAATCCAGAAGTTCACCATTCCCTCCCACTTTGAGCATCTTTGTTGTGTTCCTTCTTAAATATGTAGAAAATGAAAGAAATGATTGCCAGACAGACTTAGATGAGCAGATTGTAGTTTCTGAGTATTGATGTAATTAGTGCTGTCTCATGCCACGAGAGCAAAACATTACGGCCCCATTGGCAGTGGCCAATTTTTATGAACCTGGGCCTCGTAATTTCTGACTTCCAGACTTGGGGTATTACCATATGGCTCAAATACCTATGTTTTAAGAATGCTTTTTGAAGATTAATAGATCTAAGTACAATCTTTTGTAGCACCGCTTTTTGATACAGGTAGCTTATCCTTGAAGACAATAAAGACTTCTTATCTGACGTGATGTATAATATGTGTAGACCAATTCGTGTTATACGGATTCAGTTATTCTGGTGAACTCTTGTGTGTTAGAATTTCTTTTTTTCTGGTTTCATAATACTACGCTGGTTTTCTTTTCCTGAGTGCCTTTATCCTTAACTTTGCTAAGCATTTTTAAAGTGGAAGGTTTATGCAGGAATCAATCCAGACTAATGGCTATTTTCTTCTTTTTTGACACCTGAGTTTATATGAATACAATTGTTTTTAAAGTTTGTTTTTGTAAAGGGGAGACTGAATCTAATGGAACCTGGTAAATTTATTTTGCTTATTGTTGTGAATTTTTGACCACACATCATAGCTGAAATTCCATCGAAGGCAAGTACAGCATAGTGACATTGTTCATTTGTGATGTGATGATTGTTCATTGACAATTTCTGAAATCGCTAATAAGATTAGAAAATAAAATCACAGCAGGTTTCCCCCCCACCATTGATAAAAATAGATTTAGAGAGATTGTATTTTCAATGTGTCATAGTCCTGCTAAACCAAAACTGAAGGGTTTTAGTCTTGTAAGAGTTAGGCTAGTAAGTAATGTTTATATAATCCTGATAAACAGTTCTCTATGACTGAATTTTGAGTGGAAAACTTTGTTTCCTAAAATGCTCTAAGTGAAAAAAGAAATAGGGCCTGCCTTCTAAGGGTATGTGTGTGTGTGTGTGTGTGTGTGTGTGTGTGTGTGTGTACATCCAGCTTAATACCCAGCAGTGCCAACATCTGGCAAAGAGATGGAGATCTGGGAATTTGTTGCTTGAAACCAGGGGACAAAGTGTTCTGATCTGACCAGTGCACATAGCTGTGGACTTTAACTGGAATCTTCAGGGGCAGAAACATCTTAAGTGTCTGGAAAATTGGCTTGTTGAGTCACCATGAAGGCACTAAAACAAAACTAATTTTAAGCAGGTCAGAGTTCAGTGATTCCCTCTGGAATTCAAACTTTTTTTAAGAGTCTCATGTTTAAGTGAAAAGGGTCAAAGTTGATGCGCTGTTACAATGTTTTGAATGCTTTCCCTTAAGAACAGAGACCCAAGCTGGGATTAGCATGAGGAACTGCAAGGCTGGCACTTCAGCGTCTGGGTTAAAAATATTTTAAAGCCACAAACGCAGTCCGTACAGAGAGATCCCTGGGAGCCTTGCTATTCAAAAACGTGTGAGCTCAGGGCAGCGACTGCAATGTAATTTAGGGCAGTGTATGCTTCATAGCTTTGGCGAATATTGCTTCCCCTTAATGTTCCATCGGAGGATGGTAGGATAGTAGTCATTTGAGAAGGTGGCATTCCTGCTTGCCTTACCTCGAAAACTTCAGAATAAATAAAGGGACACATCTCTCGAACAAGAACTGTAACTATGGAAAAGTACCAATGAATCTAAATTCGAGCTGAACAGATACAAACCCAGCATGAGTGCAGGAATATTTTTAAGGAGCTATCTGTGGCAAAAGCAACTTCCCGGAAAATGAATTGGCCAGGTATGGACAGCGTGGACACGTAGCCTGGAGACAAGAAAATGCCTCATCCCCTGTTAGGTGCTTTAACCAGGAGTCGATGAAATGCAGTGGAGTGCTTGAATTGAGGGATTATTTTAGAAAATGGGAGATTTCATCCAGTAGCTGGCATTCAGATGATTCCTGGATACCCTGGGTAAACCAAGTCATTGGGTAGCCAACATTCCCGGAATAAGATTGTATCAGGGAAGTTTGGTGATGGCCTCACCCTCAGGTGTTTGGGCCTGGGAGATTGGAGGTTAAAATGTTCTCCTGCAGTTGAATGGCATTGAGCAGGCCTGTTCTCAGTGTTCATGGGAAACATCACGTTGCTGACTAGCATGAGACCTAAACAAGATTCTTAGACGTTAAAAAGAACCCATCGTTTTATGAGTTGTGTCTAGGAAATGGGAGAGGAACATTTACCCTGCCTTCCAGTTTTAGGAACTCTGCTAACAACCCTGGGCAGCTATGAAACTTGGCCAGTATCCATCGTGTACTCAACTCCCTATAAAACTTTGTTTGTTCTTATTAGCTATTTTATTTTCCGTGTTACCAACGGCAGAATAATTCTTTTGCTTTTCATCAACATATCCTCCCTTTGAAGAAGCTTTAATTATGCAGTTATGTATTCAATAATATCCTTCATTCCCATTTGAGGACTTAGGTTTTGCGCTGTGTTTACTGTGTCTCAAGAGATATGAATTCAGTCCTGTCTATTTATTTTAATGAGATAAGCCAGGCATACCTGATAATTTTTACCAAAGCACAGACTAAAAATGCATATGGAGGAATGAAAAGCTAAGTTATCGTTGTGTGACATGATGAGTCTCTCTCACACAGCTGCTATTCAGAAAGGGACCCGAATGTTGCTGAGAGATGAGAGGACAACATACAAGTTCTGTATTTTTTTTTTTTTTTTTTTTACTGATACAGGTTAATCTTTGATTTGGATCCTTGAGTTCCGTTATGTTTATAATTAACAGCATGCACGCTATTTATCTTAATTTATGAAGAGCGAAGAATAAGGGAGCATCAGGTATCACAAAGGTTAAATTAGAAAAAGCAAAAATGACAAAAGATTTTCAAGAGCTGGTGCTAGGACTATAACGCCAGGTTAATTTTTAGGGACGTTCTAAGGCTTCCCTGAATCTTCATTGCAGGCCAGAAATGTATGCTTTGGAGCAGGGATTTTCAAAAATGAAATTTATTTAGCATCTGAACTGTGTGGAAAAAAAAAAAGAAAAGAACCCTCAGCAGATCCCATACTCTAATTCATTATTGCCACAGGACGAGTTGATAGTTTTATCACAAGTGAACTCTTAAAAAAATCCGCATTGCTCTGAACTTTTGCCCCTCTAAACCTTCCAAGGAGAGCTTTTGAAGAGAAGGGTCTTAAATCGGTCTGATAGTAAAATACCTTGATCCCTACATCTCTCTTTAGGTGCTGTCAGCTGTTAAACTTGGGCTAGCAAACTGCCGGGTCCCCATGCTGAGCCGATCCTTTTGTTTAACTGGCATTCCTCTTAGCTTCCCCACTTAAACTAGCTATCAGAATCCTATAGGTCAACGAGATAGTTCGCCTTATCGCCAGCTCACCTGAAACATCTTTTGAGGTAGGGCCTATGATTTCATGACAAATAGTCACCTCGGTGGGGAGCTGCAGAGCTCACCTCTATCTTCCAAGGGTTAACAGTAACCTATAATAATAATTTGGTGACACAAAATGCTTCGTTTTGTGCATTACCTATTTCCAGAGGCCTAATTTAGGTTCGAATCAAAATGGATCTCACAAACAGTACAGCTTCCCGCCGAGAAGCAAAGTGCTACCGGGAGACTTTTCTGTTATTCTTTTGGTGGCATCTGGGAGGGGCAAAGGAACTGGGGAGGGGGTGGGGGAAAGCAATTGTCAGCTGCTTATAGTGTGGCTGAGACCAGCTGTGGTGGAGAATGGTTTTCAGAGGCAGAATAGCTTTATGGAATGGTTCTATCAGGAACGGAACTTTCTTCTATTGCACTTGATGGGAGGCAAATTTTAGAATAAGGAAAACAGCAGAAGTGGTTACGACAGATACCTTATTTTTTCTGTATGATTTTCATACTTCATGCTCTAGCAGCGCTGTGCTTAGCCAGGTGTCAATACAAACACAATACTATAGTGCCCCCCCCCCCAAGTTTCAATACTTAAGTCTATTGAAAGTCTTAATTCCTCATCACAGAATTCCTGGCAGTGTGAGTCAGTGCAGTTGGAAAAGGAAGCAAAGTGAACCTATCAGAGGGTCCCAGCTTCTCTGACCTTTCCTCCAATCATTCAATCTCCCAGTAACTACCCCCATCCCACCGGGTTCCCCTATTAAGCTGGTTCTTCTCACGAAAGAAACCAAATTGAAAACAAACGCAAATGCATCACGATTTTTCTTAACTATACCCAGGAGTATTTGTACTTTGAATAGAAACTTATGAAGAGTTGTTTTTCATAAATGTTTAGAGTTGGTGTTTCTGCCTGTGCTGATAGTGAGAAGATGGGAAATACATAGCAATAACATTTTGCAGAAACTCCTTCAAATTCTGCTTTCAGATTACAGGAGGGCTTCTGGGGAGCCCTCAATTCACAGCATATAGGATAAAGTAGCCTCAGAGCTAAACCAGGAGCCGATTTTAGCTCAGACGCGGGATGGGAAATGACCTGTGTTTTAGATTTCAGTAAGGGATGTATCTCTGCGTTTTCACGCTTTGGGGTCTTATGACAGCTTCTGGGTTTGGCCTTTGCCTTGTTTGTACGGGGTTGTTGTACTTGGGAAAGGGATGGGAAAACCTCGCAGAGTTGGGCACGATGGCAGGAACTCCTCATCCCGGAATTCTAGCCCCGGCTTCCACTTGGCTATTTTGCCCTGCCATGTTTTCTGAGCCTGCAGGGTTTTTCTTGGCTAGCTGCTTCCCCAAGTGGTGGGCCCTCGCCTCTTCTCCGTGCGCTGGGGATGAGTTCTCTGAATGCCCACTTCCCTCCACCCCTGGGAGCGCCACGCAGAAGCGACCTTCCTTGTTTTCCCACTGGCACCCAAGGAGGGGTTCGGGTGCACGGGCTTCTGTGCGTCTCTGTGTGCCTTGCTCGGCATTGCATTTTTGGCTCAGTGCACCAGTTAAACATGCCCATGTAGGTGTTCATCTTGGGGACGCCCATGCAGGGATAATGGACGTGGGGTTTCTCTTTTCAAGGGCTCGGGTTTTAAGAGTCTCTATATAATAGCTATTGGGAAAAAACACTGATTTTAAAAATAAAGAGCTGTAAGCAACCTGCTCCGGTATTCTTTTTGATTCTTTAAAAAGCCGTGCGAAACCCAGAATTTTAAGGAGTTTCTGCCTTACAGAGAGCTTCCAGACATATTACAGCTATTCCCTTATTTAATTGACTATAATTCATTTTGTAAACGTTAGTCTTTCAAAGCAGAAAGACTCTGCCACCACGGTCTGAGAGTTTGGTCACTTTTCTGAGGGATTGCTCACATCTTCCTCGTAATAGCAGCTCCCTGAAGAAAACCGGAGAAAGGAAATAACATCAAACCCTCCTCTGCAGCTTTTGTCCCATTTGAATTGCAATGGACAATTTTCAAAAACTGTAAGTGGGGCGGTGATGTAAGATGGACTTTCAGCTCTCTTTTCAAAGTTCCTTCTAATTCTTGGGCTTATTTCAAACCCTCTACCTAGAATGAGAATATATCCCCGTCGTTTAATGTCCTTTGTTTTCATGGTATTGTTTATTATAATGACTGGTGGGGAGAAATGTGTTAGGGCCATGCTTGGGGATCTGAGCCTCCTTTGGACCCCATAGGATGTCAATGGACTCATTAGAATTTAGCCAAGTTTTATGCATTATTCATAATATACATTCACAGCGTGCACACTAACGACCGTCTCCTGTGTCTGCTTAGTCAGAACCATTTGCATGCTGTATTATGGCACCATAATACAGAATGCATTTAGCCACATTTTCTGTATTATCCTTAATACATATTGTCATCATATTCTGTTATGGGGTATGTGGTGAATGTGTTTAAACAATAGCATGCACTTGTGTGTTATGATTCCATAAAAACAAATGTATAATAAAAGTCTTGATGGAAGTAATTATTGCATATGTGCAATAACAGTTTTTTAAAAAAGCTTTCATATTATTTCTGGTTTGCTTTTATTGTTTGATTATCTAGTTATTTGTTTTATGTTGCTTTATGCTGGCTGGACTGATGTCCTGAAAAATTTTAATTTTGAAAACCACATACCTTCTTTATCCCTCTCGTATCTTACCTCATTAGTTTCCCTAAATGCATATTTAAAAACATAATATTTAAGAGACTTGATGATTAGGAAGAGCGTGTTTCCTAACTACCAATTAAAGATCTTTGGGGTATTTGTTATAAAGAGCCTGTGTTCCATGTATCAGCAAGAACTGTGTTGTGTATGGGAGAAACTGACATCAGGTTATTGGCATTCAAATTATCTTCCATATCCAGGGTAGAGAGGTTCTGAGTTCCAGTGTCAACAGGGATACTAACTTAGGGGTTTAGCACTTTATCTGAGATAAGTCGCTCACACATTCCAACGTACCCTACTTTCATTGCTCTAGGATATCAGATTCGAATTTTTTTTTAAAGCTCTTGTTTTGCAATGGAAAGAAAAAGTGTAGAAATGCATCTGTATCATATATACGAAGACAACCAATAATTTATTTAAAGCTTTGAATGGTAATTTGTTGAAAAGTTAGAAATTCACTGGGGATGCAGACTTCTACATCAGTTTATTTTGCTATGCTGGGAATAGGTACCGAATACAGTAAAAGGATTCACTGAAATGGTAAGTCTTCTCTTTTGAGAGGGTCCTGGTGGTTTTCAGTGCTTTGAAGTCATCTGGTTTCCGCTGGTGACAGTGTTCACTTTGAAAACCCTGTGATTCATTTTATGTCCTCCAAAGCTAGTGCTTTTACACATGACCACTTCTTAATTTCATTATGAAATCATTTAGCATATATAACATGGTACTCTTACGTGGAGGGGGCCATTAGGCTTTTTATCAGTAACCTGTTTTACTTGGAAACAGTCTTGAAGAATTTATTTATTTATTTTGGCCAGACGTTATTGGTGAGCTGGCTTCAGATAAAGGATTTCACTGCAAATGTGAAGAGTGTCCACTTGGTAATGCTATAAACCGTCCTTCTCTCATCTCTTTTCAGTGAGTTTGATTATCACCCATCCTGACGGACTAGCTCTTGGGGTCACGTGCATGTTCTTTAGGAATCTGGAGAGAATATGAACTTGATGCAAGGTCTGCCTAATGTCTTTTCTATCTCAGTGTATTTTTCTCTGTTTCTCCATTGACTTTCGCATAGCTGTTTGGGGACCTGGCTGCATGTTGAGAAGACAATAGATTCAAATCTCCTGCTTCTAAATACAGTTCCAGATATGAGGGATTGAGTTCCAAGCACCCAGACCTTAGGGAAGGGGAGAGAAGGATATGAAAATAGGTACCCACCAAAATGTAGATATTTGGCATGTCTGAAAGTGTATGAGTTTGTCAGACAAGGAGAGATTTGTTGACCATTAGAGAGAGAGATAAAGGGGTACACCCCTGAAATAGATTCTTTTTCACCCGATAGGGAAGCCAACAACCTCATTGGCTCCTGCGTTAAGCTATATTCTTTCTACTTTCATTTGATATTTCTCATTCCTATGATTACTTCACAAAGATGATCACGTGGTCCAACTTCTACTGTCAATTTAAATAGTTTATCTGTTCCGAAAAGTTCTCATGTTAATTTTGAGGTCCTTCTCGGTCTTGTTTTGAGGTTTGGCTACTGAAATTGCTCAGAATATTCTGGAACGCACATTGGAGCTGCCATAGAGCCCGAGGCTTACTCGTCTGATAACATCAGCAAGCACATTTTCTCGCTTTGAAGGAAGGCTTTTATATTTGAAAACAGAAGATGTATTTGACCACCTCTGGTGGAGAAAGCCGGCAGGTAATCAAAGGGTAGGCGGCAGTCGAGGGTGACACAAATTGTGGGACTAAAGTAACAGACCTGTTTTCTTGGTCAATCAGAAATTGGAGGATTATAAAACAGGGGCTTTTCAAGTATTTTAAGCAATAGTAGCAACAGGGAGATGAGTAGATAGTTTCTTTCAGTCACTTCTTTGAAGGACCACATTTATTTGTCTGGGAAGGTTTAAATTATGGTTTAAAATAGGTTTAAAATATGTTACATTACTTTATAGTTATACTATCCCTATATATAGTACAGTCATAATCACAATATATTTCATGTGTTTTTGTGTGCATCTGTTATAACTGACATGCAAAAATGTGTCCATTTTTAGATCGGTGTGCCTTATCCTTTCCAAATTATGAAAAATGCACAGGGTCTTTCAAAACCATTAATTCTGAGCTAAGATAAGTTATTCACATGGAAAAACCATTTCTGTGTCTTTCTAGTTTTGCAGATTATTTTTTCAGATAATAATTCAGTATTTCTAGAGCTAAATACCTTCAGTGTAGAATTGTTCTTTGCTTATTTTTTTTTTATCCTTTTGCTTGATATTGGTCAGAAATCCCTTCAGTTTTCATAGTCATCGTACTGATTTCAGGGAATTTTTTCATTGGAGTTTATTCCCTTGACGATCAGTCCAGCTACTTGTATTTGGGTGCAGTTGCTTCCAAATAGATCATTTCCTTGGATAAACAGAGAGAACTGTACACACTCACCCAGAGTTCCCTGCCTGACTTACATAATTATAAAAGACCATCATTTTACAGATTTATTTAATAAGAAACTCAGTGTTCTTCAGATCATGTGATTTTCATTTGGGAGTGGCTCTCAGCTACGGTGATGTCTAGATACCTCGTGTTGAAACCCCGAAGTCCTTTATAATACTGCACTGTAAGGAATAATATTGGAAGAGTTGATACAGGCAAGGGCAGGCTCAACAGAAAGAGGCTGAGTGCTGTTTAGTTTTATTTGAGATTTGAAAACTCAGATGACGTAGGGAATGGTCTTTTTTGGAAATGTAACCATTTTCCTTATGAGGTGACCAAAGGGGCAAATTCAAATTGATTTGTATACTAAAAATAAAGTTTGGATTGGGTATCAATTGTTGGTTTTTTTTTAAAATTTGAATTCAATTGGAATTTGGCTTTGTAAATAATTTTTCTTACTTCCATAATAATGTGGTGAATTTGCCACAGATGTTTTTTAAAAGATTATGAAATCTTAGCAGTTTTAATTTAACAGTTTTCTTTATCTTCATGTTTTATCTTAATTCCAATCACATATTTTTCGTTCACTTCTCTTTTTGTTTTGTTTTTGTTTTTTGTCTTTAGAGACTGAGTCTCACTCTGTTGCCCAGGCTGGAGTGCAGTGGCATCATCATGGCTTACAGCAGCCTCAAACTCCTGGGCTCAAGTGATCCTCCTGCCTCAGCCTCAGCCAGTCTGTGTGCACCACCACGACCTACTAATTTTTCTATTTTTCGTGGAGCTGGGGGGTCTTGCTCTTGCTCATGCTGGTCTCAAATTCCTGGACTTAAGTGATCCTCCTGCCTCAGCCTCCCACAGTGCTAGGATTACAGGCATGAGCCACTGTGCTTGGCCTGTTTAATTTGTAAGATCTCACTTTTTAATCTAATCTGTACAACTGCATGTTGTCACACTCTTTAGAGAAGGAAATACATTTATTTAGCTAAGTTAGTAAATGTACCCCCTTCTTCCGCCTTCTTTCCCTTTTTCCTTTTTTTTTTTTTTTTTTTTTTTGCAGTTTTTGGCCAGGCCTGGGTTTGAACCTGCCACCTCCAGCATATGGGGTTGGTGCCCTACTCCTTTGAGTCACAGACGCCACCCTCTTTTTTCCTTATAGTTTAAATAAATATCAAAATCCGCTCTTATTGGATTTTGGACATGAGTAGAGAAGGGCAATGAAAATCAGCTTTCTAGGGAAGTTCTACATGTTATTTTTGTTTGATTTCTCGTTTATAATGGCTTAAATAAGTATACCAGCAATCCCTGCAAGCTGTCCCCTCCCAGCTTTGTATTGCAATGGAGAGAATCTAAAATCAACATGTGGATTCTCTGTGCTCAGGTTGCTACAATTTTCTCACCTGTGAAATTGAGTTTAACATGTAGGATTTTTGCAAGAATCACACATGTCATTTCTGTGAATGCATTTTGTAAATTCTAACATTCAATGAGATGGTCGTTGTTTATACCTTGATCTGGTGAAACGCAGAGTAAGCAGGATCATGGCTAGATTTTTTATTTTTCTTGATGGGTTTCTGATCTTGTTCATGCACTGGGTACTTGTGGATGAAGTTCAAACTTCATGGCTATTTAATGGAAATGGCACTAGTTCTGCAAGCTGTAAAACCTAAGGGAAAAACATACTAGTCTGCTTTGGGGTTGTGTTCATTTCGGTTCTAGAGTTTGGAATACGTTTTCTGGTGGTACCCACTGAATGTTGACAGTCCCCTTGTGACCTTTATCCTTGACCTCTTCTAAGATCCCGCTTCTTGTTTTCTTTCTCTTGAGTCATGGAAATATAAATTTTAGTTCAGGCCCGTGGGATGACGTGTATATTTTCTTTTTGTTAAAAGGTATGTGGTGTTTGAATTGAGTATTTATGTCTCATTATTTTGATTACATGCTGCAAAGATTCCAGTAGCCGTGTTTAATATTTGTTTTAGGAAATTTGCCACTGCAGACAAATTTATTGTAGACTGACTTTTCTGAAAAAGACTGAGTTAAGTGGAAAACCCAATGTGATAAAATAATGTATCGACCTGAGTTCCTGGCAGCCACGTGTCATCTTTTCCTCGTAGGGTTTTTTATTCTCTCCATATTCATTTCTATTTTCTGGGTAGAAACTGGTATCTAGGTGTAGTAACGGGGCTGTAGTGATAAACGACAATCCCAAGTGAAGCGGTAGGGACAGACCATTTGGGTGTTGGTTATGGCGGTTCCTGTCTGATCTTAGGAAGTCGCCTTGGCTCTTTCCTCCTTCCCTTTCTTTCCCGGCTTGTCAGGGACACAGTGATACACATCACACGAGATTGCTCAGAGGAATAAATGAGATGATGTATGGGAAAGTTCAAACAGTCTACAATGGAAAAGTAGCCTACTGTGTCAGCTGTCAGAATAATGAGTATTAGCCTACAAAAAGAGGCAAGCTTAACGTCCAGGGTCTCTGCAGATGTTTCCTCCAGACTTTCAATGAACTGATGAAAACAGAATTTTAGCACTGAGGCACTGTCCCTCCAAACCATCTGAGGAAGCTGAGGTCCAAGGAGGCTGGATGAAATTTTAGAGGTCAGTTAGATATGCAGGAGAGTCGGTGCTGGGCCCGAATTTCCCTGTTCCCTTTCTCTGCTCTGTGAGCAGGGCCTGGCCACCATTTGGCCCCCTTTCGGGCTGCGATGTCTTTCACTGGGGAGTGGTAGAATATCTGTGGCTTTCAGTCTTTGTTCAGAAATGAAGGACTCTGGAGAGGCATTTCCCTTTCGCTTTGCTTTTTCCCCTTGTGGTTATTGACAAAGCTTTGGATCATGTTGAAACTTGTTGCAACCCCCAGGAAACTCTTTCAACTTTTAATAGTTATCACCCCGCTCCTAATTAACAAGTAGCAAGTATGATTCTGCTCTCCTGAGTTGGAAAGACTTGTTAGACTTTCATATTTAGATGAGGGAAAGACCTCCAGCCATGAAAAAAAAAAATCCCTGTTGATATTTTCCATAAAAGGGGACGGACAGTTCAAAACCAGCAGAGCCGACTCTGCCACTTTGTGTAAATGAGATCTTGAGAAATGGCGAAGAGGAGAATGTTCGTCTCGGCTGACATTAACCCACAGGGTCCCCCCGAAATTGTTGGCTTCTTTTCACGCAGATGCTGCATAATGAGCTGTAAGGAGGTTGTTCCTTTCCCTGTGCTTTTCTCTGAAATAAAACGAAATGGTAAAAATTATTAAATTATGTTTATGGAAGTGCGTGATGAGGACGGTTTTTTGGTAAATGAATGTTTTGCTAGTGCCAGCCGTTTAAATCAAGCTGGTAATGGGCCTCTGAGGGAAGGTAACTTTTAAAAAAATCGTGTAAACTTAAGTTGCCATTTCTAAAATAATTGACATTTACATTTTTTTATACACGGTGGTGACTCATTCTCTGTTAAGGAAGAAAGAAAGGTTGGGTTGTTTGTTGTTGTTGATTTATTTATTTTTCTTAGGAAATCGGTAGGACATTCAGCTCCCAACAAACTAGTTAGTGCTCATATTTTTATTCCCCTGGTGGGTTCAGGGTGAAGAGTTGGACTGAGAAGGTTGAATTATAGTGCTGCTGTGTGTGACCTGAGCTTCTTGCAAACATGTCAGAAAATTATTGCTTTTTTTTTTTTTTTAGGTTATATTGAGCAACATTTTAAGGAGATGAAAAATAAATCTACAATGTAGAAAATGAAAATAAATGCTGAAGGATAGTCCCCATGCCAATAGTGCTTGGTAGACTTTGAACACTGAATTGTTGTCTCTGACCTATTTAGAGGTCAGTGTAAGTTATGCCCCCCACCATGTTTTAACTAGTTTTAGTATTCTTGTAGATAGTCTCAGCAAGGGCATTGATACAGCAGGTTTTATTGCTATTCCAGTGATAATATCAAAAATACAACTAGATTTACTGCCTCACCTCTACCTCCTCTGATCCTTTATTTAATGGAGTGTGTTCTTTTTTTTTTTAATTAAATGATAGCTGTATACATTAATGCAAACATGGGGTACAGTGTAGTGTTTTCACATCCAACCCGAAATATTTTCATCGAACTGGTTAAATAGACTTCGTGTCATTTACTCAGTTATTGTGTTAAAACATTCATAACTCTAGTTCTAGAAAAGTTCACCAATGGAGTGTGTTCTTTCCATGCAGAATCACGGTACGGAGAGATGTCTATGCTAAGTATTGTAGCTGTCCCATGTAGGTAATAACTTCTCTGGAAATGGTAAACTCTCCCAATATTTAGCCTATGGGTTGGTGAATCTAGAACCCAACATGTGTTGTGTGTTCTTCTAGACAATGAGGATGTAGCCATGAACAAGAGAGACAGCCCCTAGATATGATAAAAAATCAGCAGTGAATAAAGCACTATGATAATTTCATACAAAGAAGAATAACTAGCATAGTATGGTAGAGAGTGGTTCCCAGGATCTATGTTGGTTGGGCTGGTCAGGGAAGGAGGTGGTGTTTGAATTGTGGCTAGCTTATTTCACTGAACAGTTAAGGTTCATCTAGTTGTTACATTTTGAAGAATTTCCTTTCTTTTTAAGGCAGAACATGCCATCGTATGTATATATATATTTCTTTATCCATTCATCCACCAGTGAACATTTAGGTTGCCTTTACATACTGGCTATTATGGGTAGTGCAGCAGTGAACATAGGAGTCCTATGAGATTGTGTTTCAGTTCTTTTGGATAAATACCCAAGAGTGCAATGCCTTGATCATGGGGTAATTCTTAATTTTTTAGGAAACCCCTGTACTGTTTACTGTAGAGGCTGCACCATTTTGCATTCCCACCAACAGCGTACAAGGGTTCCAATTTCTCCATATCCTCAATAATAATTGTTGTCTTTTGTTTTTGATGCTACCTGTTTTGACAGGTGTAGGGTAATATTTTATTGTGGTTCTGATTTGTATTTCTCTGATGATTAGTGACACTGAGAATCTTTTTGTGTACCTATTACCCATTTGTGTGTTTTCTTTGGAGAAATGTCCATGTAAGTCTTTAGCTCATTTTTAGATCAAGTTACTCTTTTTATTTGCTATTGAAGGAATTTTTTCTGTACTTTGGGCATTCACCTCTTATCATATATGTGGCATATTAGGATTCTCTAGAGGGACAGAGCCAATAGGATGGATGGATGGATAGATAGATGGTGCAGGAAAAGGGACATGTGCAGGGGGTTGCCTCACACAGTGATGGGGGCTGAGATGTCCTATGATGGGCCATCTGTAGGCTGAAGACCTTGGGGTTCTGGTAGCATGGCTCAGTCAAAGTCTGAAAGCCTCAGAACCAGAGAGGCTGATGGTATAATTCTCTGTACATGACTGAAGGCCTGAGACTGGGGGCACTCCTAGTTTAAGTATTTGTGGGGGTTCTAAGGTCAGAGAGTTTGGAGTTCTGATGTCCAAGGGCAGGAGGACAGTGTCCCAGCTTCAGGAGAGAGTGAGAAAAAGAAAGTGAATCCTGTTCTCCCTTTTTTTATCCTATTCAGGCCTCCGGTGACTGGATGGTGACTGTCCACATGGAGGGCAGATCCTCCCCACTCCATCCTAAGTCACAATCCAGTGTTCCCCAGGAACACTTTCACAAACACACCCAGAAGTAATGCTTCACCAGTTTCCTAGGTGTTCCCTCACCCAGTAAAGTTGACACCTGAAATTAACCATCACTTATGATTTGCAAACATTTTTCCTATTCAATAGGTTGCCTTTTCACTCTGTTGATGGTTTTCTTAGTGTGCAGAAGCCTTTCAGTTTGATATAGTCCCTCCCCCTTGTCTATTTTTGCTTTGTGGATTATATTTTTGGTGTCATATCAGTGAAATCACTGCCAAGACCAATGTCGTGAAGTTTTCTCCCCCTGTTCTCTTGTATGAGTTTTACAATTCCAAGTTTTATACTTAAGTTGATTTTTGTGTATGGTGTAAAAACAAGGGTGCAGTTTCTTTCTTTTGCCTGTGGATGTTCCATTTTCCCAGCGTCATTTATTGAAGAGAGATCTTTCCTCCATTGCTTGTTCGTGGCTCCCTTGTTTGAAGATCAGTGGACTATGTACGTGTGGATTTATTTTCAGGGTCTCTATTGTGTTCCATTGATCTACATGTTTGCCTTCATATCTGTACCATACTGTTTCAATTACTGTAGCTTTCTAATATATTTTGAAATCAAGAACTGTGATATTTCATTTTTTTCCCTTAAGATTAATTAAACTTTTTGGGCTCTTTTGTGGATGCATATTGATTTTGAAATTGTTTTTTTCTATTTCTGTAAAGAATTCCATTGGAATTTTGATAGGGATTGCATTGAATTTGTCGATCACTCTGGGTAGTATGGACACTTAAACAATATTAAGTCTTGTATTCACGAACACAAGTTTTCCTTCTACTTACTTGTCTTCTTTAACGTCTTTCATCGTTGTCTTAGAGTTTTCTGTGTACAAATGTTTGACCTCCCTGGTTAACTTTATTCTTAAGTATGTTATTCTTTTTAGTGCTATTATAAATGATAATGTTTTCCTAATTTCCTTTTCAGATAGCTTGTTGTTAGTGTATGGAAATGCAACTGATTTTTGTATGTTGAGTTTGGATCCTGCCACTTCACTGTATTCATTTATAAGTTTTAACAGTTCTTTTTAATGATATCTTTGTGGTTTTCTATGTATAAGATGATGTCATCTGCAAGCAATGACAATTTAACTTCTTTCTTTTCAATCTGGATGTTGTTTATTTCTAAGGTTACCTAATTTCTCTGGCCAAAACTTTCAGTACCATGTTAAATGGAAGTGGCTAGAGCAGGCATCCTTGTTCTAGATCTTAGAGAAAACGCTTTCAGTTTTTCACTGTTGAGAATGCATAGTGGCGGGCTTTTCACCTATGTCCTTTGTTATATTGAAGTACTTTTCGTCTTTTTCTAGTTTGTTGAGCATTTTTATTATGAAAGGGTGTTGAATTTTGTCAAATGCTTTCTCTGCATCTCTGAGATGCTCCTGTGATTTTTATCTTCTTTTCTGCAGTGTATTACATTGATTAGTTTGCATGCAATGAATCATCTTTGCATCCCAGGGATAAATTTTGCTTGGTCATGGGGTATGATCCTTTTAATGTGGTGTTGAATTTGATTGCGAGTATTTTGTTGAGGGTTTTAAAGTCCATATTCATTGGGAATATTGAGTTATACTTTTCTTTTCTCAAAGTGGTGGTGTGTCTTTGTTTGGCTTTGGTATCAAGGTAGTGCTGGCCTCAAAATGAATTTTGAAGTGTTCCATCTCTTGAATTTTTTAGAAGAGTTTGAAAAGGATTCATTCTTCTTGAAACATTTGGGAGAATTCACCAGTGAAGCCATTACGTCCTGGGCTTTTCATTCATGATTTTTAATTATTGATTCAATCTCTATACTACGTACAGGTATTTCATACTTTCAGTTTCTCTGTGATTCAGTCTTATAGATTTTATATTTCTAGGAAATTATTTTTTTATAGGTTATCTATTTTCTTGGCAATTCATTGTGCATTAATGATCCTTGTTATTTCTGAGGCACCCATTGTAACATTTCTTCTTTTATTTTTAATTTTATGCATTTGAGTCTGCTCTCTTTTTTTTTTTTGGTAAGTCTAGGTAAGAGTTTGTTAATTTTATATCTTTTCAAACAACTCTTTTTTCTATTTTTTGTTTTCTATTTCATTTATTTCTATTCCAATCTTTATTATTTCCTTCCTTCTGCTAACATTGGGCTCAATTTTGTATATCCTGGAGGTGTAAATTAGGTTGTTTATTTGGGATCTTTCTTTTTTTTAAACTTAAGCATTTATTCATAAACTTTTCCTGTTATTACTACCTTTTCTTTATCCCATAGGTTTTGGTATATTTTGTTTTCATTTTTGTTTTCCTGAAGAAATTTTTTACATTCTCTTTTAATTTCCTCTTTGATCCAGTTGTTTTTCAAGAGTGTGTTTAGTTTCCACATATTTGTGAATTTTCTCATTATTTTGCTATTACTGATTTCTAGTCTAATTCTATAATGATTGAAAACTTACTTGGAATGATTTCTGTTTTTGTAAATTTGTCAAGACTTGTTTTGTGACCTAATATGTAACTTATCCTGGAGAATGTTCCATGTTTGTGTGGGAAGAATATATATTCTTCCATTGTTGGTGGAAAGTTCTGTATATGTTTGTTGAGTCTATTTGGTTCATAGATTTTTCAAATCAGCTATTTTCTTTATTGATTTTCTGTCTGGTTGTTCTATCCATTATTGTAAGTGGGATATTGAATTTCCCTGTTACTGTTGTATTACTGTCGATTTCTTCCCTCAGAACTATCAATATTTGTTTTATATATTTAGGTACTGTTAGGTTAAATGTGCTTACATTTATATTTTTTACATTTTTCTGTTGAATTGACCTTTTCATCATTACATAATGATCTCCTCTGTGTATAGAGACAATTTTAGATTCAATGTTCATTTTGTCTAATAAAGTATAACCACCCTACTTTCTTTTGATTATGAGTTTCATGAAATGTCTTTTTCTATCCTCTCATTTTCAGCCTGTGTTTTTAATTCTAAAGTGAGTCTTTTGTAAAGAGCATGCCACTGGATCTCTCTATTTTTTTTTTTTTTTTTGAGACAGAGTGTCACTATGTCACCCTTGGTAGATTACTGTGGCATCATAGCTCACAGCAACCTCAAACTCTTGGGCTCAAGTGATTTTCTTGCCTCAGCCTCCCGAGTAGCTGGGACTACAGGCACCTGTCACAATGCCCGGCTATTTTTTGTTGTTCTTGTTGTTGCAGTTGTCATTGTTGTTTAGCAGGCCCCGGTTGGGTTTGAACCCTCCAGCCTTGGTGTATGTGGTCAGCACCCTAACCGCTGAGCTCTGGGCACTGCCTGGATCTCATTGTTTTTATGCATTAAGTCGTTCAATGCCTTTTAATTGCAGAGTTTTTTTTTTTTTTTTTGTTTGTTTTTTTTTGCAGTTTTTGGCTGGGGCCAGGTGTGAACCTGCCACCTCCGGTATATGGGGGTAGTGCCCTACTCCTTTGAGCCACAGGTGCTGCCCCCTGAGTTTAATTTTTTACATTTAAGGTAAAATGAAGATTTACCATTGTTTTCTGTTTGTCTTGCAGCTGTTTTGTCCCTTATCCTCTCTTGCTTGCATATTTGTTTTATTTGACAATTTTCTGTAGAGATTTGCTTTTTATTGCTTATTATATTTTACGTATCTATTATAGGTTCTTTCTTTGTGGTTAGCTTAAGGCTTGCTGAAAATATCTTTTACTTATAATCCTTTACTTTAAGTTGATAGCATCATAACTTCGGTCACATGTAAGAGCACTACACTTTTACACACCTTCCCACTGAGAAAATTTTATCTATTATTTTTTATATCAGGGTTAAAAGTAATTTATATACCACCTTTGGAGTGTTAATGTTAATGTATATATGTCTACATATTTACACTTACCTGTTAGTTTTATTCTTTCATATGTTTTCACGTTTAGCATTGTGTTCACTTAAATGAGAAGAACTCTTTTTAAGTATTTCTTGAAAGGCAGGTCTAATGATTACAAACTCCCTCCGTTTTTGTTTGTCTAGATTAGACTATCTCTCCTTCATTTTTCAGTGATACCTTCGTTGAGTAGAGTATTCTTGGTTGTAAATTTTCTCTTGTTACTTTCAAATTCTCTCTTGTTTCTGGTTTTTCGCTATTTGATTATACTGTGTCTTAGTGTAGTTTCTTTGAGTTGATCCTTTCTGGGTGACTCAAGGTTTCCAGAGTGACTTTGTTAAAATGTAGACAGATCATGTCACTCCTGTGTTCGTTCAAAGCTGCCAAAGGTTTCGCTTCTTTCATGGATGAATAGCTAAATTATTACACTGGCCAATAAGGCCTTTATGATTTCTTATTTGCCTGCTTGTTGGCCCTCATAGCCTAATACTTTCCCTTTTGCTTATTCTGCTTCATTCACAATTTGTGCTTTTCAAACATTCTTAGTAATTTCCGAACCCAGGGATTGGGCACTTAGTGTTCCTGCTGCATAGAGCATTTTTCCTCCATATACCTGCATGGCTTGCTCACCTTCTTTGAGTTTTTGCTCAAACATATTTTCTCACTGAGTTCTTCTCTGGCCACCCTAACTAAAATTTCACCTCCAAGAACACAGGTTACTTCCCTCTTTCCTTGCTTCCTGCTTTATTTTTCAATTTGTTACTATTTTAACTTTGCTATATATTTTGTTAATTTTCCTGCCTTTCCCAACTAGACTAAACTCACTGAGAAGAGAAATATTTTTTCTGTTCATTCCTATATGCCCACAGCTTGAAAGAGTACTCAATAAATATTTTTTTAATGAATGAACAAATGATTAAATATAAAGTTATACTGAATAATAGAAAGATTAAGATAGCAAAAGTTGGCAGCACTGGTAGCTCTGTGGGTAGGACGCTGGCCACATACACCAAGGCTGGCGGGTTCTAACCCAGCCTGGATCAGCTAAAAACAACAACAACAGCAACAACAAAAATAGCTGGGCATTGTGGCAGGCACCTGTAGGCCCAGCTACTTAGGAGGCTGCAAGACAAGAGAATCACTTAAGCTCAAGAGTTTGAGGTTGCTGTGAGCCGTGGTGCCAGGGTACTCTACCCAGGGTGACAGCTTGAGACTCTGTCTCAAAAATAAATAAATAAATAAATAAAAGAAATAGCAAAAGTCCCACTATGATTTGATAAGATAGAATTTCATTTCTGGGGTTCTGGGATGTAATGCTATTCCAACTTTTCAGCTAAGCATTTCCTGGGCACATAAACAGAGTAAAGATTTTTTTTTAAAATAAATAAATATTTTTATATCCTCTCTCTGAAATATAATGATCACGCAAATCCCACATAATCATACCTTATTTGAAGAAGTTAGAAAATACATAAAAAGAATTATAGAAAATTGCTGTATAGGCTACAGTAGTTTGTTTCCTAAATATTAATACAAATATGATGCTGAGGAAGTAAAACAATTTAAAGTAATGGTTTTTAAAACTTACAGGTGTAAAAGAGAAGCATATGGTTGAACAGAGATTGCCAATGAAATTGACAGATGATTAAGATTCATTAAAACTTTTAATTAACACCTTAGAAAATTCCATAAAATGATACTGTATGTAAATGACTGGGTGTGATATCTTGTAGCTTTCTCTTACCTGTTTTACAGAGGAGAAAAAAATGGATCACAAAAGTGCTTATGATAACGATTTATTTAGCCCTGAGTCTGTTTTGAGTGTTATCTAGTTGTGTCAATCATGCCAATGTGAGCTGCCAATATTCTAAATACATTTGGCTGAGATGTATGTGATTTTCTGTACTTTCTGGAGGAAAGAAAAACTACCTTTTAGTTCCTTCCTTCCTTCCATTTTTTTCTGTCTTTGGAGATAGGGTCTCTCTCTGTCCCTGAGGCTAGAGTGCCATGGCATCCTCATAGTTCATGGCAGCCTCAAACTCCAAGGCTCAAGTGGTCTTCCTGCCTTCTCAGCTCCCTGAATAGCTGGGTCTGCAGATGCCCCTGCTGCCATGCCTGGCTGATTATTTTTATTTTTTGTAGAGAAGGGGTCTTGCTATATTGTCCATGCTGGTCTTGAACTCCTGGCCCTAAGCAATGCCCCCAGCTGGGCCTCCCAAAGTGCTGGGATTACAGGTGTGAGCCACTATGCCTGGTCCCTTTTTAGTTTATAACTTTTTCAATATTTCCTAATTGAATATGGTAGAATTTGAGCTGTAACAAAATAGAGCTTTTCCATGCTGAGTTAAAATCAGGATTGTCTAAAATGTGGTTAATGAAATTTGTGATTGATAAATTTATTTAAAATAAAAGTGAAGATTGTGAGAAACTGATTTTGGGAGGGATTCAGTGCACTCAATTGCACTGTGCTTTGTACATTGAAACTGTATTTTCTGCTCTCTGTTTTCAATGAGCTGGGGATCGTCTGCATGAAAATAATGGTAATTGCTATAAAGAAGGCTTTGAAACTTTTTGTAGAGGTACAATTACTCTAGGACTTTTAAATTCTGATAAGAGGATAGTTTTTTAATGTTTTGCCAAGAGATTTGTAGTAGAAATATAAGCTTACTTACTTGCTGCTGATTTCTAAACCTGGGGGATTGTAAAAAAAAAAAAAGGAATTAGTTATGTTTTCTTTGACAGACCTATTTTCTGGTTTTTATTAGATAACATATTTGGTCAGAGTTAAACATCCATTAATGGTCCAGGGTATGCATTACGAACATGAATTATCCTCTCAGGCTGTGATCTTTTGATATCCTCCACGCCTGCATAGCTATATGGCTTTCTTTTTCTTTCTGCCTCCTTATATTATTCATTTACCTTCCTCCTCTTCTCACTTTTGTTGCTTTCTTCCCCTCCCTCTCTTTCTGTCGTTTCTCATGTTTCTGGACTCTGTGCCTGCTGATTGGGCCGTTAGTGTCACACTCAGCAAGTGGTGACCCTCCTCTCTTAAGGGCTGCTTGGTCGTGTCGAGTTGCGAATGATTTTAGGCCTTCTTGGAGATTTCCATTTGTACATGCTATTCAGAATTTATTAATTCACTGCTCACAATGTTTCCTTTTTGGTCAAGAGGCAGCAAGGCATGGTAGAGTAGAACTACATATTGTAACCATTTCAGACAGCTGAGTTTTCCAGCACCCTTACTCCATAAAAGAGGCATTCTTATAATTTAAATTGCTAACTGTGCCTTTAAAGGATCAGCTCTAATATGCCTACTTTTGAAAACTAATATATATTTTAGGTGCAGTGTTTAAGTTCTTTCGAATAACTTTTTTTATTCTCCTGTTTATTGTTGAGTAAGTATTAAGATTATAAATCATTAAGGAGTTAAAGCGCTGGGATTGAAATGTGAAAGCTGTAAACATACAAAAGAACACATTTATATTATTATTTTTATCTTTTCTAGTGTTAGGAGCCTAAATGTTTTGAAGCTGAAACATAAAGAATGCAGGAAAAAAAACAAAAATTACACTGAAAATACCAATTAAGCGTGAATGTTGCCTGATTTATAATTCCATGTACGGAGATTATAAAGAAGAAATATAGCTCATGAAGGATGAGATGCTCTATAGTGGTGATTGTGACTCTATAATTGAGTATAATCCTGCTGAGAAAGGAGGGAGCTACACAAAAGTGTAGCTATATCAGGAGCTCTTAGATAAGCTCAGAATTCAGAGGAGGGTAAATATCAGAAGGAGCACGTAGCCAGGACTTACGAAGGCAGGAACTTTGGGAGAGTTAATGACCGTTCCCTGATCATTCATTCTTTCATTCATTTATTCACTCAAACCATAAATATTGCTTGAGAACCTTTCACATGCCAGATACTCTTGTTTCCACTAAGCGTACCGAAATTTAATGAGGTTATTGTCCTCAAAAATCTACTGAGATGACACTGGACTGTAATAGTAATAATTGACATCGTCAAGGCAGAATGCCTTCTTCTTTTATTCCAAACTTGAAAGTAGAGTCAGCCAACTTAAGTGGAAATGTAAGCCTAGGCTGGCACTCCCCGCTGAATGTGAGTTCTGTGAGTTCAAGCTTCCAGTTCCAGACAAATATATACTCGAGTTTAACTCAAGAAAAACTTGGTCCTAACTGTGCAGTTGGAATTGAACAGTCGTGGAACTTGCTCATAATGTTTCTCATACTTGTGACAAAAAGCCTGAGAAAAAATATGGGGACAAAATATTGTGGTTTGTAAGTAGAAGGTAATATTTGCTCTTTCAAACTAGACACTGATTAGTTTTGTGGTTCTGGAGGAATTGATCAGTGGAGTCTTTGTGTTTGCAAAAGAAGAGAGAGAATACAGTTTGATAAGAACAATGTTTGCTTTATTGGTTTTTGATAGATTTATTAGACTTGTATACTGGGATATTCCCATTTGGTTTTAGAAATGACTAGAGTGTCTGTTAAGAAATGCTATGGGGCGGTGCCTGTGGCTCAAAGGAATAGGGCACTGGCCCCATATACAAGAGGTGGTGGGTTCAAACCCAGCCCCAGTCAAAAACTGCAAAAACTGCGGAAAAAAAAAATGCCATGGCAGGATTAGGATTAAAACCCAGTTTGCCTGATCCCTTAGCCAGTACTCTTTCTGTTGCATATGGCTGTTATTTTGAATTAGTTTATCAAAGCATTGTGCTAGATTTAAAATAATAGGAATAACAGCTAAAATAGAATTCTTGTTACTATATGTAAGGTGGTACTCTGAATACTTTCCGTGTATGAATTCATTTAATCCTCACACTAACACAATGAACCTAATTTTACTAATGAGACAACTGGGGTTCAAAAGAGCAAGTAAGTCGTTTTTATAGGTCACTGAAGTAACATGCCAGAACCAAGACTTGAACCCAGGAATCTGGCATCCGCACCCACACACTTAACTTCTACCCTATACTGCCTCTGAGATGAAAACGAGGTAATTATTTTACTAAAATAGCATGATGTAGCTATGAGTTATTTTCATATCTTTAAATATTTGACACAGTCTTTTTTAAATGCTATTGATGAGAAAAACGTTGAATAAATTGTAGCATGAGATTTTTAGGTAGATTTTTGACAGGTGGAACAATGAAGATGGAATACAGCCTCTGACCTTGTCTTTGTCTTTGTCCATCTGCCATTTAAGTAAAAACACGCATGCAAATCTTTAGATGATAGCCATTATGAAAGATTAGTTTATATATTCAATAAAAGCATCAGGACTCAATATTCAGATGAATGCAAAAGTAGTGCATAAGGCTAAAAGCGTGGAGACTCTTTTCAGAATGGTTTCCTGGAAAAGAAGGTGCAGTGTACCAAGTTGACAAGCCAGTGGTTTGATGTTGCTATCGAAAAAGGCAATCTGCTAATTATTGAAAAGGCCTCTTGAGAAGCTCGAGTAGGTTCAGAGACTTAAGTAGGACACTGTAACCGTATTCAAATATTTGAAGATCTGGCATGTGGAAGAGATAGTAGATGGACAGAAATTAAATAAAGATCACTTTAGCACTATGAAATGGAAAGCTGCCAAACATCGGAGCTTTCTAGGAGTAGAAAGGCTTATTCTGTAAAAGAGTGAAAGTCTTGGTTTAAAAATAAGGGGGGCCACTGATATTGGGATAAGAATTGTGTTAGGAAGTCTTTAAGGGTTTCTACCTTTAAAATTGTACAGTTTCTTAATTTAACACACCTGTTGTGACTGAGAAGATAAGAGGAATTTGCTCTAGGGGATGTAGGGTGCCTATGGTGGGATGATTTATATCATTTTTTTAAACAGAGATCGAACTTAGCGATGATCCTGAAGACCACAGTTAAAGCCACAATGGAAGGTAGTTGCAACATTTCTCCTTTAAACATTCTTATAATGTTCCTCATACATATAAAACTATGTAAACGAACACAGCGGTCTGCATTAGACTCCTTGGTTGTCAAACAGGTAAAGAATAGACATACATTGAAGAGGTGCTTAATTATTCTCAGTCATACTCTAATTTGATTAGAAGAAAGGCTTGCTAGGTTATGAATAAGAGGTTTTGCCTTTTGATCGAGTGAAATATAGAAGTTCCATTTATAAGCAGGAACCTTGTACCTCATAAAGACTACAGATGCTCCTTGACTTGTGATGGGGTGACATCAATAAACTAATTGTAAATTGAAAATGCATTTAATACACCCAGCCTGCTGAGCAACATGGCTTCGCCTAGCCTACCTTAAATGTGCTCAGAACCATTATGTCAGCCTACAGTTGGGCAAAATCATCTAACACAAAACCTGTTTTGTGATAAAGTATTGAATATCTCATGGGATTTATTGAAGCAGGGTCTATGGATGGGCATTTAAATCATAAACCATCATAAACTGGGGACTGTCTGCACTCCTAATGTGCAAATTACCATGATTAGGTATACCTGATGTTTTGTTTTTTTAGTGAGTTAACCCAACAAACTCTGGGTGGATTATAGTCCCTGGTTGAACGGATTCTACTTGAATTGAGAGATAACTCCATCTACTGGATTCTTGGATTTAGAAGAGACCTGTGTGATACCCTACATGAAGTCCTTTACTTTACAGATTCAGAAATTGAATTCTGTTGTGATTGTCCAGGGTGATTCTATTTAGTTGGCAGCATAGTGAGGATTAGAAGCTTGGCTCTTACAATTTATAGTGCATGTGCGGAACTGTCCCTTACAACATACTCTCTCCCTCACCTTTTAAACTGCGCTGAAGGTATATAGCATATCAAGATCCAGAGGGTAAGAAAAGGAGCCTGTATCTACATTATCTTCATTAAGTTAAAGGTGCTATAGGTGAGTCTTCATAAATGTTTTTCACTTTCATTAAACTTTGATCTCTGGAAGTAAAATTAGAGTCAGTTGTTCAACTTCTGGTGAAAACAGAAAGGATGGAGATGAGATTCTGTGCTTAATTTCCAAAAGGATTTAGAGCTTATGACAGTTTCAGCAACTTCCTCTAAGTGATGTAGATGACTCTTCCAGTAGTAGATAGATCAAGTGTCTGTGTTCAGAACAGCTTTAAAATGGGGCAAATCTAAGACATCTGAACAGAGTATCACTTTACCTAGAATTAATTCAGGCTTCTGAACTTCTGGCAGAGAGGAAGGTCATCGTGTCTGAGTACTTTGCTGCGAAGTCTTTACGAATTTAAGATTTTTAAAAAATAATTCCCTTGTTTCTATACTCTGGTGATTGGAATATAGATTTAAGTTAGTGGTACTTCCTTGTTTTCAACAATAATTGTCTTGGGTATTAAATTTAATCAGGATGTGTAAGATTTTCATTTAAAATGTATTGTAGTGATTTTTCTTCAGCAAACTCCTACACGAATATCTGACTCACCCAAATGTATGATAATATAGGTGCCCATGGTAGGTGCTCAGGAAGTGTTTATTGAATTCATCATGTTAAGACTTTGGAAAACTCTTTCAGTGAATATATGTGTCTTCAGACATAATCAAATCAATGCAGTTTGAACTTGCTACATGTTTTTGGACAATCAAATCAGGAATTCCTATATTAAGGCCGTATGATGAGAGACAGACATTTAATATAATCACCAATTCTTGGGTATTGTGGTGAGAGTGGTGCCACCAGATGAAGCGGTAGGTAGACACCACATTGCAACGTGTTAATCTAGAAACTCAAAAACTACGGATTTAAAAGTTGAATGTCAAAATAAATGCGGGTAGTTTAAAGTGAAAATGCAAAGAAAAATAATTTTTCTACTTCATCAGCAAGGGGGACAGAGGGCAAAGGGAGGAGGAGGAGGAGTTTGGAGATTTCCTGGCCCAAAGTGGTTATAGTAATTTATTCCACGTCTTCTGTATACCCAGCCTAGTGTAAAAAAGTAAAAGTCACATTCCCTGGTCCTGTGAACTTTGCTTTCCTTTGGTGGAAGGTAGCATGGTCCTTGCGCACGAAGCAATTCATTATAACTGCCTAAGATTTGTGTGACTGTGAAAAGAAGTGGAATTCACTTGAAAGATTTCCTTAGCTTTGCTTCCTTCATTCCCGCTTCCAGCTGGGAATACTTACTCGCTGTTCACTGTGGGTACTTTCATACCGGGGCCAGCTCATGATCTCGATTCCCGTATGTAAGAATTTCATGCTGGGGCCAGATCCTCCCCTCAGGATCTTGCTGGTAGCTGGTGTGTTCTTTCTCTTCACATCTCCCATCTTGTGCCTTCAACCCCTTGATTTCAATGCTGACCGACCCGCGGAATCACCTGTAGATTTTTTAAAAATGTAGGCACTATCAGAATCTTTGGGGCTATGGCCCAGGCCTGTATTGTTAAGAGCTTTGCACATGTGTTTCTGATAACTTTTAACTATCCAAACTCTGCTGCCAGGGGTCTGCATCCCATTTTCTTATCTACCTGGTCTTTACTTCCTGTCTGGTAATTTTCTTCCTGCCTGTAGAAGGACCCCTCCTTCAGGTGTTTAATTTGATTTGTCTTAATCAGCATTTGGGGGCATAATTCTTTGGAGATCATTAAAAATTTGGAAATTGGATCCAGTTGATCGTGTTGTAGAGAAAGTGAGCCCAGTTAAAAATCTTTGCCATGTGTATAACATCTATTCTGGTCAGTTGATACGTATCTGTTCACTCTGTCATCCTGCTGTGGAATTTCCTTATTTTCCCAACGATCACCTGTGTTCCTTGTACAAAGCAAGATGAACAAACGTCTATTTTGCGTATAAATATATACTTGTTAGCTACCTGATCCTGAAATTAATTGAAGAAAAATGATTCCAGTCTATTTGAATCATTTCTCTCATGCTGTAAACATAACATTTCTTACTCAGATTACGTGTTTCTTCTTAATTGTTTTTAAAATGGTTTGCGAAGCCATTCATACAGGTCAGGTGAAAAGAAATCAGATCATTGTTTTACTAAATTTTGTGGTCCATGTTTATCCGTACAAACATTTATCCATAAAGCAACTTTGAGAATGTCACAGTCGTTGTCTGAGTTATATGATGGTAAATAGATTTCTGGTCCCAGTGTGAAACCGTGATCTGTCTGACATGATTTCAATATTTTGTGTGGATGAGACAAAAAGTAACCGATTTGCCAAAGTAACGTGAACCGGTTTTCAAGTTATTTGCTGAGCCAAGAGCATGACAGCCATATAGAAGTGCAATAGAAATAGAGAAATCAAAGTAAAGGCCTTTTTATAGCTTGCTGATGAGAGGCCAGAACATTCCACATCAACACATCTATCTAACGTCCCCTAGGTTAAGGGGTGCACTGATACACGGATATGCTTTCATGATTACCAATTGGATTGATGGTATTTTAGCTGTTACTCTTAATTCCTCTTTATTCTCAAAGAAAATTTTAGGAATTTATCCGTTAGTATTTCTTATATTTATGAATTAATGTCACGAATACATTGTGAGGCTGCCCTACCTCATCTGTTAACTTTTCTGTTGCTGTAAATGTCCTGGTCATTTTTATGTTCATCTATAAAGTCTATCACTCTCACCCCTGAAGCAATTTCGAGACCACTCTAGGGGGGAAAAAAAAGGTAGGAGAGAAAAAGATGAAGCAAAGGAAAGAGTGAATACAGCCGAAGTCCAGCCTGAAATGTAATGGGTCCCAAAGTGGATACTTGGCTCTTACTATCTTCAGAACCCTTTAAACCAAAGGCTTTGCTTTTGTGGAATTTTAGAATCGAATGTAACCTTACAGATAATATAGTTCATAGGCGTCATTTTTAAAATAAGGAAAGAATAGAAAGGTTAAATAACATGGTCATGGTCACACAAATAGTGGCATTGTCTACCGACTGGCCATCACGCTGCTACTTATCTTTATTTTTAGGGTGAGCAAAGTAGGTCATTTGCCTCTGAGATTTGGCGGAAAGGCTAAGATCATCAGGTACCTCGGTTTTGGCCAGTGAATGAGCAATTTCCCAACTTTCTTTTCCTTGTGCCCTACCCTTGACACTGTTGACTCCTCATTCTTTCTTGAAATAGTCTCTGTTCTTTCAGCGTCTGTGGCTGCCTGGTCCTTGTCCTTTTAGTCTAAGCTTTATTATTTATTTCCTTCAGGGGACCTCTTTATGCTGTCACCCCTTAACATCGAGCCTCCAGAGGTCTGGCCTCAGCCCGCTGTTCTTTGCCCTCTTCACCTTTCCTTGGACAATCCCAACGTTTATTTAGGACTTATTAGAAGAGCCCCATGCCATGCTGGGTACTGGATAATGACAGACACAGCCCCTAGACTACAGCATGAGTGATCTTATTCATTCTTGGGGCTTTAGCTGCTGCATACAGTCTCAAGAGTCTCGGATCTGTATCTCTGGTTGTGACCGACACCCTGGACTCCATGTCTAGATCCTGCTTGGTTGTTCCAGGGCAATCTCAAAGTTGACATGCTGAACATGAATGTTAACATTTTATCCTCTTTTCGTCCTTTTATTCAAAATCTTCTTTACCTTGTGAGTTCCAAATCTCACTGCCAAAGTTTACTTGATTACTCCTCCATGAAGTTCACAGGCAGCTTTGATTCTTTCTCTTTCTTTCCCTTCCAGTGACTTAACTCCGGGTACTACTATTTTATTTCTGTGCTCCTTTGTACTTTTTTATTTTTTATTTATTTTTTTAGAAAGAGTATTACTATGTTGCCCTCGGTAGAGTGCCATGTGTCACAGCTCACAATAACCTCAAACTCTTGGGCTTAAGCAATTCTCTTGCCTCAGCCTCCCAAGTAGCTGGGACTACGGGTGCCCGCCACAACGCCCAGCTATTTTTTGGTTCAAGCTGTCATTGTTGTTTGGCAGGCCTGGGCTGGATGCGAACCCATCGGCTCCAGTGTATGTGGCTGGTTCCTTAGCCGCTGAGCTACGGATATGGAGCCTCCTTTGTACTTTTTAATTTTATTTTATTTTTGTTGCAGTTTTTGGCTGGGGCTGGGCTTGAACCTGCCACCCTCGGTATATGGGGCAGGTGCCCTACGCCTTGAGCCACAGGCGCCGCCCTGTACTTCTTTATCATTTTTTGTCTATGGTTCTTCGGCCGGCTCCTAACTGGGCTCCTCTTCTCCAGGCTTGCTCCCCTTTCCACCTGCCTCCCTGAAATCCGCTCTGCACAGGGCTGCCGGGGTGATGTTCAGGACGAGAGTGTAAATCTAACCACACCTGTTTCTGCTGAAAACCTGGGCTTAGCTTCCCTACATGCTAGAAGGTAAAACCCAAGTTTCTTAGCATGACTACTGCAGGTGTCCGTGCCCTTGCCTCACTTTGTGCTCCCTGCCCTCCCCACCCGACTGTGGGCTGCACCCTGATGCTGTTTCATAGGTCAGAGTTCTTGCCTCTGCTGTTTTTCCCAGCCTGATACATAACATCTCAGCTTCCTATTCTGTCTCCCTTGGCAAAACTTAAAAATCAGAATTATTTCCATAATTCTTATGGGAAATTTCAAATATTTGCACAGGAGAGGGACACGTACAAAGAATTCCTGTGAAGACGTTATGATTTTGACAGACTCTTTCATTTATCACCTTCACCCCTTAACTTTTTCCTTTTGCTGAAGTACTTTAAAGCGAATTCACGATACCGTACAGTTTCATCCGACTCCAATGTGCGTGTTCAGAAGTATGAACATTCTCATACATAACCGTGTCATTTCGAACCTCAGGAAATTGACAGTAATTCCTGGAGATCATCTAATTCCTTGCGCATAATGAAAATTTCTAAGTGGTTGCCAAAAAAAAAAAAAATCTTTTTACAGTTAGATTTTTTGAACAATGATCCAAATAAGTACTACATATTAAATTTGGTTAAGTCTCTAATTCTGTTTTAATCGAGAAGAATTCTCTTCCTTTATTAATGTCATTTACTTGTTGCAGAAACTAGGTCAGTCGTCAGGTGTTCTGTAGTCTGTATTTGGGCTTTCTTGTGCTGGGATTTAACTTGTTTGTCTATCTACTGTATTTTCCCAGCATATAAATTAGCTTTAGAGATTTGATTAGATTCAGGTCTCCTAGTCTTTCTACCTACCTACCTGTCTAGCTAAATTTTAGAACATTAACATTGCTCGGTGGGTTCAAGTAGTGACGCTTCATTTCTCCCTTATCCAAGTCACCATCAATCGCTGTGTGGCTCACGGTTTAAGCCATTGCTGATCATTGCCTGAATCGGTTCTTTCATTAAGGACAGCAAGATGGTAATTGCATAATTCTATAATGTCTTCCCCATTTCCTGGTAGAACTGTTCTGTAGAGAATTTCACGTCATCCGGTGAAAACCAGGTGGTTACTCTGATGTATAGGTTCTATAGGAGAGAGAGGGGAAAAATGCTACTTCTTTCTTTTTGATTACCTGGCTCAATTTTAATAATGCTTCAAGGCTCAGTTCAGCAGAATTCATTGGTAAGAAGCCATAGGTAATCCCATAGAGCCAAACTAATTATTATTGTTGTTATTATTATTTTTTTATTAAATCATAGCAATGTACATTAATACTATCATGGGGTACAGTGTACTTTTTTGGTATACAATTTGAAATTGTATACAAAATATACTTTCATCCAACTGGTTAGCATAGCCTTCATGTCTTTTTCTTGGTTACTGTGTTACTAAGTTAATAAGTTGTATAAGTTACATTTATATTCTACATTTAGTAAGTTTCACATGTACCCTTATAGGATGCACCATAGGCGTGATCCCACCAATCACCCTCCTTCCACCCACGCGCCCCCCTCAAAAGGGTAGGTGGGTGCTGGCCCCATATGCCAGAGGTGGTGGGTTCAAACCAGCCGAACCAGTCCCAACCATAGAGCCGAACTAAATGGCACTTGCCCCTGGCATGAGATTCCGTTCTTACCTCTGTCCTTCCCCTCACATTGTAGTTTTTTTTTTTTTTTAAGAGACACAGTCTCACTTTATCTCCCTCAGTAGAGTGCTATGGCATCACAGCTCACAGCAACCTCCAGCTCTTGGGTTTTAGGTGATTCTCCTGCCTCAGCCTCCCGAGTAGCTGGGACTCCAGGTGCCCGCCACAATGCCTGGCATTTTTTGTTGCAGTTTGGCTGGGGTCAGGTTTGAACCTGCCACCCTGTGTATTTAGGGCCGGGGTCCTACTCACTGAGCCACAGGTGCCACCCCACCTCACATTGTATTTAAAGTATTGTTTTTGAAACTGGAAATTCATTTCACTCTACATAATTGGACCTAAAGCAATGCTGCTGAAAACAGCTCGGTAGAACCAAGTGACCCCAAATAATAATTTGTTCAAAGTCATTATTGCATCTCTCTCTCTCTCTCTTTTTTTTTTACTCTGAGGCAGTTTTATAAACCTGCGTGCCTCTTTGAACACTCATGTCCACTTTCAGATTTTTAAGGTTATTTTTTCTTTTTAATTTCTAGTTAATTGTCAGCCAGATATACTTAACTCCATGCATTTGTAATCTTCAAAAGGTGAAAACAATGTCATATAAATATTTAAAAACAGGACACAATTATAAGAGAGGCTTTACCTAACAAATGCAATCAGTGTAACATAATTCTTTGTATCCTCAATGAGTCCCAAACAATTAAAAAAAAAAAAAAAAGACCTCAAAGAACCAAAAAAATGGGACATTGCTTAAAATTTTGGTAGTCCAAGCAGTGGGATAGTATGCAGACATCAAAAATATAACTAGTGACTTGTAAAGATTTTTATGTTCTATGCTAAAGTGACAGAAAAAGATTACCAAAAATGCACTATTGTCCCATTCATTTTTTTGGTCACATATGAGGGTATTGTCATATTATTATTGTTATTATCATATCAGGAGGAGAAATTTTGAAGGGCATTTATAAGGCAAAAGTAGTCTCAAAAATCCTGTAAGTAGGGCGGTGCCTGTGGCTGCAAGGAGTAGGGCTCTGGCCCCATATACGGGAGGTGGTGGTTTCAAACCCGGCCCCGGCCAAAAAATAAATGCCCCCCCCCAAAAAAAAAAAATCCTGTAAGTACTCATGATGTGGGGAGCTTAGGGAGAACACCTGGGCACTGACAGGGCAAGATCTAGACTCATCTCTGGCTGTGATACTGTGATACACAGACACTCACACATAGCCTGGGCCTTCCAGGTGTGCATGTGGTAAAATATTTAGCAAGGGCAATGTTGTTAGTATGCTGTTGGGATGGTGTTTTACATGAACATTGATCGGCTCCCGGAGTACATGGCTTTGAGAAGTTATGTCATGGTTGTTTGTAAAATAATTGCTGTTTGATCCACTTGGCTGGTTAGTTGCCCCAGATGGAGACAAAGTTAGCTGTGCAACAGCCATGTGAGACTGGGAATAGTTTCTTGTTATTAGAACACCTGTGTTCCCTGGGTGTGTTTACAAAGTTCAGACAGTTAGGTTTACCTACCTTATGGCTAAATACAGACATATTCAAAAGAAGTTCCGTGACACATGCTGACTGTTGTTATGTTTTTCAGCTGTTATATTAATTCAGTACTATCTCAAGAAACAATCATCTTTTACTTATTTTTAATTTCCATCCCATTGGTTCTCTTATCGTCATCGTGATTCTCCTCTGAGCTTCTATTTCACTTTCCCTCTGGTTTCTGTGGCTTGTCTTGTTCCAGGCATCACTGGAGGTTTTCCACCTTGTAAGCTTTCAGTTCCAGTCCTGTGGAGCCTGATACTGACGTTATGCAGGGACTGACCTCATGTAGCAGATTGAGCCATTGCTTTTGAATCTAAAAAAAAATCAACAGTGACAAACAGGCACAAAGGGGCTGCCTGGCCGTTTCCAGATTTAGGCATAGGTTTACAACATGGTCAAATCACAGAACTGGTTTACTGAGGCTCACAAGTAAACCCAGAAGTCTCTCAACAAAGGATCAGAGGTTTGAGTCTCTTCTTCCCACTACTTGTTTCCCGTCCATTGTCCATTCGTAGTCTGTAGACCCCAGGGTCCAGGAGTCATATAGTCATGCTCTTTTTTCTTTCCCACCTGTTCCTTACCTTATCACAGGTGCAGCATGAGCATAAGATGTGAGAGCCGCCACGGTGGTCAGAAATAGAGGAAATGCTCCTTGTTTGGCTTAGCTGGAGGCTCATTGTGCTAGGTTTTTAACACCTGCTCATCAAGGTGGATGGGAACTCAAAGGAAGGAAGCCAGGTTTTGTTTAAAAGAGAAAACTGGAATTAAAGTTTCATATCACAAGCCATTAGGAACAAAAAGAAGGAAAGAATGGGTTCCACTTGAATGTTTGCACGTACAATGTATTTCTAGAGTTCTCTGCTATTTTTGTATTGGACATCAAGTTTGGAAGCCCAGTAAATGTTTTGAAAATAATGTTTGTGTGTTTTAGACAGAGACTGTGGCATGCTTGTGTTTTTTTTTCTGAAATATTATTAATTCTTCATAAGTAGTTACATTTGCATGCTTTGTGGAAAACCACTCGTACTCTTGCAAATCTGTATCTGTGAATTCTGTGTAGATGTAAGTACAGAGCCTTTTCAGTGACCTGTAATTTTTTTTCAAATCTCTGCATTTGTGTTTTGAAGGTACTATTTTTGAAGAGATAAAAGATTTTGTTGGGGCTCATATTTAGAAGACTATTTAGTCCTGTAAAAAATAAGCACAAATGGACTGCCGACGTGGCCTAGCGTCTGATAAATTCCTGGTTTAGGGATGTAAGTGTTGATATTGTTAAGTTGTGCAATAATGATTGGAGTAGTTCTGTAAAAAATCAGACTGTAAAGTGGCCAGATTAATTTGACTCGTTATTAATTATATTAAAAGGACTGCTATGAAGTGAAGCCACAGGGGAAAAGGCCTGGAGTTGAAGAAACTAAAACATTCATTGTGTGTTCCCCTAGGATTTAATTGGAAGAAACTTGGAATTTCTAATCTGGAAAACTCAAAATATGATTGCTCAGTCTTGAAAGCTGCTCATTTAGACTGTGGCTGTTGTGCAGTGAGTTTTAGCAGCCTTATTGTAGACTTCCTGAAATTATCCTCTCTTCCTTTTAACCTATGATTTGTTTAAAAAATTCATTTGATATAACATCAGACCTACACAAAAGTTGCAGAAATAATATAGAGATTTTTTGTTTGTTTGTTTGTTTTGTTTTGTTTTCTAATGGAGTCTCACTCTGTTGCCCAGGCTAGAGTGCCCTGGCATCAGCCTAGCTCACAGACTCCTGGGTTCAGGTGGTCCTCCTGTCTTGGACTCCCAGAGTGCTAGGATTACAGGTGTGAGCCATCAGGCTGGGCCCAGACTTTGTTTATGCCCTTCATCCAGCTTCTGCCAGTGTAAACAGCTTACATAAGCACAGTACAGGGACCAAAAGTAGGAAACGCACATTGACACAATGCTAGTACTAAATATAGCCCTTGTTCTAATTTCATTAGTTTTCTTACTAATGTTATTTTCATGACTTAGAATCTAATCCAGAATCCTTCTCCTTATTCTCTTCCCATATGTGACAGTCCTCGTCAGCTTTTCCTTGTCTCTTGTAATCTTGACAACTTGGGTGAGTGCTGGTCAGTTATTTTGTAGAGTGTCTCTCAACTTGGGTTTGATTTCTTGTGATCAGATCAAGGATTTGCATCTTTGGCCAGAATACCAGGGGTGATGTGTCTCATCACGGGGGAAGTTAATCTTGATCATTTGCTGCATTTCCCCACTATACATCGACTGTTTTCCCCATTGAGTTAATAAATACCTTGGGGTCAATCCTATGAGACTAACCAACCTTCCTGTTTCTTTCAGAACTCTTTTCCCCACAAGTTTTAGTACCATTGCTGGATCTTGCTTGCACTAAATATCCCAGTAGTGTTCTAATAGAGACTTTGTATTTCTCCCTTTTCTCTTACATTTCTTTGGAATTTTTGTCTAAGAAAGAGCTGGTTCTTCTTTCCCATTTACTGATTTGTACATTGAATGATTGATTTTTTTGGTCATCAGGTTTTATTAAGGATAAATTTGTGGATGGATTTGTGAATATTCATTTTTACATTGTTATGGTTTATGATCTAGTGATATCTTTATCATTCACACTGTTTTATCTTTGGCTATTGGGAACCCTTCAAGGTGACTCCTATCTTGTTGAGGTTCTCCTGTCCTTTTTCTCACACTTTCCTTATTTTCTGGTTCCACAAGATGTTCCAGGTTCATCTCAGATATTCTCTACTCCATCGCTAGCATCAGCCACTTCTTCAAGGAATCTCCTTGGTCGTAGGTACGTATCACTTAAGAGTCATATTTAGAAAGTCAAATCTTGCCCCATGAGTTTCCGATTAGGAGATTACATAGAAATAAAGAAATATTAAATAAATAA
>CAUYQV010160954.1:0-11750 GCA_963574575.1 Galagoides demidoff
AAGGTTTTTAACCCCTTCTTTGCAGGCTTAACAGCCACATGGCCAGAGTCACTGGAGATGGGTTTTTATGCCCTAATCCCCAGGCCCTGTTCCATGCTGACCAGGGATACCGGGTCATCAACAGAGTTGCCTTCCACAGAAATCTGTCCACCTGCTTCTGGAGCTTAAAGGGAGCACATAGTTTGTGAAGGAGCACACAGCTGTGGGGTTTACCCTATAAGGTAGAAAAACAGTTGAATACGCTAATATCTTCCCTGACATGCTTTGATATCATGTTCTGATTTAAAATGCATTAAATAATTCATTTTTATTTATGTCTAATGGGCATTTTGTGTACTCATTACATAGTTACAAATATCAGTTATTCTGGACTCCATAAGACACTCTTTTAAAAGGCTCACATCTGATTCTTTCTGGCCTTTGTTGGCTATACACTTATGCCCATTTTAAATCTAACTTAACCTACTTTAATGTAATGAGAGAAACCCTCAGGAAGCATTTCAGTCTATTTGGATTCACCCACTTTGTTTTAAATTCAGATAATCATTAATGTCAAGATTTTTTTTTTTTAAGATCTTCATTAGTAGAAATTAGGGCAATTGAAAATTTAAATTTTTCTTCTGTAATATTTATTTTACTTCTCAAGTCTGGTCCAAGTATCACGGCACCTGTTAATTCTTCGAAACCCCACAATTGGGTACCTACTTTGGATCAATTTTTTGAAAGTTACATTTTACAAAACAAGCCTTTTGTGGGGGACAAAACTTTATCGAATGTTAAAGATTATCTTTCTTAACATGAAAGCATTGAAGGGTTTTTGCCTATAACTACTAAAAGGTATTAAAAAATTGTCACTGAAGCTATCATTCTATTGAAGTAAGCATTTTAAGATATACTAAAAATTTATTTCTTTCTCATACTCATTTTATATTATAATAAATCTTCTATTTTATGTCACCATTGTTCAAAAATTATAAGAAATTTCTGCTTTTTAGTCAGCTAATAACATGTGGAACAATATATATACTTCACCAAGTCTTTGTACTACATGCAGTTATCAAGGATATGAATGATAATTCAAATTAGTTTAAACAGTAAAAGTTTAAAATATTTAACTAAATGAGATAACAATGTCTGCCATTGGAATCATCTGCCGGTCAAAGAAATAAACAAGGGCTATTAGCTCTTATTTAGGCTTTTCAGCTTGTGTGTAATTTAAGGCAGTCTATTAAGACTTTTGTGCATTAATGTTGCCATATATTCCAGTAGGTTATACCATTCAGCAGCTCAATGTTTTGAAATCATTGTACTTTTTCCAACTGCTAAGGGGTTTCTAGGTATTTTTTTACAATTGCATAGGAGACTTAGTTCATTTCCAACATCTTTAAAGGATGATTAAACCTCACCTCTTAGGATTCTATAATATCAGTCATCAAAATATGATGCATTACATTTTTTCAATATGCACGTAAATCTAGGAAAGTGAGCTTAACCATCAAATTGGAAAGCTCCTTCCACCTCCAAAAATATTTTTATCAATTTACAGTATGGATGCTCTGTAGGGTTCCCTTGTAGGGTTCTGTATGACACATTGTAGGGTTCTGTCTCAATAATCTCACTGCAAATTGAAAAGATTGCAAGTCAAAAATGCATTTAATACACCTAACATACCAATAATTTTAGTGTAGCCTAACTTAAGCATGGTGAGAACGCTCTCATTAGCTTACAGTTAGGTAAAATCATCTAACATGAGGCCTATTTTATACTAAAGTGTTGAATACATCATGTAACTTGTTGAATACTGTTGTAAGTGAAAAACAGAAAAATTGTATGGGTCATTGAAGTGCAGTTTCTACTGAATGCATATTGTATTCTCATCATAATATCTCCACTCAGAAAGTCAAGATAGGGCAGCACCTGTGGCTCAAAGGAGTAGGGCGCTGGCCCCATATACCAGAGGTGGTGGGTTCAAACCTGACCCTGGCCAAAAACTGAAAAAAAAAAAAAAGTCAAAATATCTTAATTCAAAATATTGTTAAGTTAGGGACTATATATTAATAAAAGCATATAAAATTGGTTATATCTTTATATCATTCTTTGTATTCTATACTATTAATTATTTTATTGTGATAGTACTAATGAAAAATCTGTACAATTACTAAATATCTGGGAATTTTATCAACTTTTTCGTACAAATGCTTCCAGAAATTAGCATTTAATGCATTTTAGTCATTTTACCTCACTTTTTCTTTGACTTGTTTATAGAAGCTCTCAGAAATGGAAGTTTTTATTATAACTCATGTAGCAACTAAAACATGACAAGTTGTGAACTATCCTAAGGCTATTTTGTTTCTTTTAAAAATTTTACTTTTTAATTATTCATGAATTCAATGTCAAAATATAAATGTGCTTCATATGGTACATTACTGCAAACTTTGCTATATGATCTCCATATAACATTGCTAAAGCTTACCATGCCTTCATTTTTTTTGAATTTCAAGCCTGTATTGCCACTGTATCACAATACAGAGTGTCCCAAAAGTCACCCATAAAATCATTATCCATAGCAAAAATGGAAATATGTAGAAAAATATATTTTTATTTATAATATATTTATCACAAAATTTTATTTGTAAAACATTTTCAAAATAGTCTCTATATGGCCACCTCTTTTTAACCTATTATAGCTCATATGCAAGTGTATGTAGCTATTCATATCATTATCCCATTAGACAATAAGAAAATTGATCAGAGAGAGGTTAAGCCAATGTTATTGATACCAGAATTTAGATACATATGGCAATGTACATCTATAATTTGCTGTTACTGGAATTCATAGTTTAGTCAGTATAATTAAACACATTTAAATGTTTTGTTTGCTCATAATGCATGGCATGGGTTATTAAAAAATAAATTATGTTTTACACTCAAAAATCCTGCAGCCTTCTTGAGTGAAAGGTAAATGCAGGTGCCTGAAAATGTAAACGCAAATTAATATTTAAATATCAATTTGCAGTAGTGAGAGAAGAATAAAAAAGAAGCTTGTGGTTCAACTGTATACAGACTGCAAAGGAGATTCCAAATAAGGCTTCCACTGTTTTCACATGTAGCATTACAAGCATTTATTTAGTGCTTATTATTCGTTAGGGACTGCTCTTGGCACTATGTCCTTGAAGTGACTAGTCAAGAAAAATCCTCTACTCTGTTGCTTTCTAGTGAAATAGAGATGGACAGTGAACAAATATCAAACCATAACTGGTGCTATAAAGAAGGATTAAGCCGGGGAAATGCTAGAGATGATAATTTTGTAAGTTTAAGAAGCTGACTCCCGGGTTGAAGCAAGCTGAGGAATAAATAAATATGCAGGCACCTAGGAGAAGAATATTTTAGGCAGTTACACTATGTTGCTTCAGTAAAGAAGCTTTGAACCAGACAATTGGTGCACAAATTTTAGTCATTTCATTTATCTTGGCAAGGTTCTTAAAGTTTTCCACCTCAGTCTCCCAAAATGTTAAGTACATGTTATGGGTCGCTTTAAAGATTAATGAATTAAGTTTAAAGCTCTGTGCTTCCTCATTCAGACCTAGTTAGAACCTCAGCATTAGTTGCTAACACTGGGATTATTAAACCCTGTCGCGGTAGGTTTACTTCTCGCTTCCAAATGTCCATGAGTATTTTATCTTAATATTTGTATACACCTGAGGGACACATTCCTTGTTGATTAAACTCAGAAAATCAAAAGGTATGTCAAAAAGCTGCTTGCTAAACATTATTACAAATGGAATAAAAAGGAAATTATATAAAAATAAGTTGAAAAATATGAATATCTGTATTTCTCTCTCCTGTTGTACTCTCCCAAAATAAATGTGCATCATGAACCTGTCAACACCAGCCTGCGCGTGTTAAGACCATTGCTTAAAACATTATATTTTACTATAACCAAAACATAGTCAGAACTGAAGAGACACAGATGGTTATTCACTTTTACGTCGTGGTAGACAGAGAGAATTAATTTTAGAGTGCTTCTGTTATGTTTCTTTTAATCTGTCAAAATTATTCACTATACTCAGAGATATTATATTTTAATTTTAATTTTTGATATGCTGATTCTTGTCTTCAAGCATAAAACAGTGCCCTGGTTTACAGAGGGAACTTTCTTCACCTCTTATGCCTTTTATTAATATTTGCTCTCTTGAAAGGCCATTTGACCATCTCAGCTTGCCAAATTATTATATCAAATAATAAAAATGAGACTTTATGGTCCCCTACCAAGAGCAACCTGAGCCAAAGAAAGCAGCACAGATGTAATCCCTTTCTGGTGGGCTCAAATAAAAGGAAACTGGTATCTGCAATTTTTCATCAGAAGACCACTGCTGACTAATCTGGTGGGGGAAAGAAATCTGTGGGGCAATGCTGATTGAGAAGGTCAAGTTCTCAGCGGGATGTACTATTTTCTTTAAATGTCAGGAGAGGGACTAACATTTATTTTTCTCATGAACTGATGTGAGGAAGTGGGAGCAGCTGATGAGCAATTTAGATATCCTATTTTTATCTTAAAAATATAGAGTTTTGCTTGTTGACCAGTTCATATAGGTCATTGTGTTCAGAATGCAGAAATAACTCATTTCTTGAAAAGAACATAACCTACATTAGTATGATGCATTAGCAGTATGAGATGGAACTCTCAAATTTATTTTTATCATATTTTTATATGTAAAAAATAGAGAAGATAAAAATTTTAGTGGAAGAGAATTCGTTGTGGCTTTAGTACATAATGGAGTAGTATGAAGTAATTAAAGTAATGATTTATGGTATATTAATGATATTAGAATTTTCCACCTTATATCATTATTTTTAAAAAACTGTATCCGGATAATTGTCAAGTTTTGAAAGATATAGATATAGTCAGCCAGTGATGTTTAACAGATATATTAATAATTATACAATGGAATTAATTGTGGGTGTAAATTATCTCTAAGAGTATAATATGTTCCTCATTTATGGTTTTAAATATTTTAAATATTTTCTATTGCAAAAACATGGCATACTCAGAAAGAAGGAATACCATATTAGTGTTCTCTTGCTGTTGTAACAAATTATCACACACTTGGTGTCCTAAAATAACAAGAACTTCTTATCTTACCATTCTAGTGGTCTTAAATCCAGAATGAGTCTCAGTAGGCCAAAATTAAGGTGTCAGCAGGTCTGCATTCTTTCCTGGAAGATTTAGTAGATTCCTTTTATTCTGTCTCTACCTCATAGTGCTGCCCAGATTTTTTGGACTGTGGTTTCCTTATTCTTCAAAGCCAGCTGAAGTCTGCTTCCATCATCACCTCCCCTCTAACTCCTTGCCTCCGTCCTTCATTTACTAGGGCCATTTGATTGCATTACAGCTGAAGTCTGCTTCCATCATCACCTCCCCTATCTTTGCCTCCGTCTTTTATTTACTAGGGCCATTTGATTGCATTGGGTACAGCTGGGTAGTCCAGGTCGTCTCCTCCCCTGAGGGTCAGCTGATCAGCAACCTCAATTCTATCTTCTATCATTATTTACCCTTACTATGTAAGAAAAGAAAACATATTTACAAATTCTGGGAAGAAAGGCATCTTTGACAATATGGAATATCATTGTGTCTACCATATCGATTAGTTATGTTTCTTAGAAAAGATTTTCTTAGGAAAATTGATGGATCCCCATTTTATTTGTTGTTTTCAATCATCTCTAATAAATCACTTTTTGTTCAGAAAATTCTTCCATTCTTTTCAAAAATTTGAAGCCCTTAACCCCTTTGCCTTTTATCCTTCCCTTTTCTTTACTCCATTTTCTTCTATGGCTCTGACGACCACATTTTCTTCTTATTTTTGTTACTGTTCATTACTGCCTCGCCTTACCGGAATGTACATTCAGGGTAAGTTGGAGAAAGGGATGGCAATTCAATACACTGATTATAATGGGTAGTTATTTACCCACTGAATTGTCTCTTAGGGAAACCACCCAGCTCAGGAAATCAATATCTGGTGATTGGCTTTCTTAACAAATCTCGTGAAATAAAATGAGTTATGAACCACTGGGTTGGCAGAAAGAAAACAGTATTTTGGCACTGAAGTCAGAGAAACTGAAATTATGTTCAGCTTTGTCTACTGGCTATCAGCATTATATTGTTGATGTCAAAAATTCTATGAACGGTAATTACATCTTTTTGCAGTAAGAACTTATTTATGCCTGCTTCAGGTAGCACCAGTTACGACTAGTATATTAAAACTCAATTTTATTCTGTGTGAAAGAAAAAGTATTACTCTGAGTCACATGATTACTCGCACTGTCTCACTGATATTCTTCTTACTTCTAATACATATTAAAAATAGAAATTTAAATAATAGTTATCATACATTTCTTTGATCATTCAACTTGGTAATGGTAAGTATATTTTGTAGAAACCATCCATGCTGAAATTGTGAAAGAAACAGAGAAGACATATATGTAGATGAGAATGTCTTTCTTTCTCCAAAGTTATATTTTTCAATAGCTTTAATATTCAATATGTTTAAATATTTAAATAATTTTATTATTAAATAATAGCAATATTTAATAATAAAGTATTATTTTATATACTTTTAGAGGCAGAAGTGCTAATGGAAGAAAGTATTCAGTCTTCTCATCAAATGACTACACTAATTCAAAATGTAAGCATGATTATACAACTAGTTATTGAGTCCCACAATGAAATGATATTTGATCATTGTTTTATGTTTTTCAACAAATTCTTATTGCACATTTAGTATGTGCCAGATACCACTTTAAGCATTATAAATATTTGAACAAAGTGGGTAGAAGCCTTCCATTACGAAACTTACTTTTTTGTGTGTAGACATTATAAATCAGTAACTATAACATGTAAGTATTATATGTGTCAGAGAAAGACAAATTTCAAAGGAAATATTCATGGTAAGGGTGGACATGGATAAAGGACACTTGTAATTTCGATATAGACCTTTTTGAATAATAACTCCTAACTCAAAAGGGATCAGGAAGCCATGATGATTTTGAGGGAAAGATAGTTTCAGGAAGAAAAAGGCGGAGACACACAGGAAACCAGGTACAGAAAGTATAAGGAACACAGGAGAGCCTCGTGTACTGAAGTAGATTCTGGAGTCCAGAGGGCAATAGGATGGGCAATCAGGGAGGTAATAGAGGAGGATAAAATGTCCTGGGTCTGATCAGCCATGGATAAGGGCTCTGATGCTGGTGAGATGCAGAGTCTTTGCAAGGAGAGCAAGAAAGCGGCATTTTCTTGTTCAAGCATTTGCATTTACTTAAAGTGAAATATATTTGAAAATTGTTTGTCACTTCTTCACCTCTCCACTTCTATAATACTTCTTATAAATGGCCCATTCACACTTTCTGCAGGTTAGATTCCTGGTAAATTCACTATTTGTATTAATCCAAGAGCCTCAGTATGTAAACCACATGTGTGTAAGTCTTGGTTCTGAATTATACTTGATCCTTTTTCACAAACGGCCTCAGATCTGACTGTGGATGGCACTGCTTTGTGTGGATGACTGGGTATTCGTATCAGCTGGTTAATCCCTTTGAAATTCCAGTTGCTGGGAATTTTGTGTGCTATTTGTAATATATTTCAGTTCAAGGTAATCTTTTCATAATGTTATGTTTGGTATTCTTATATTTACCTACAAATTCAGCCCCAGAAATGATAAAAAGAAGTGTTTCTGTCTAATTACTACGTTAGAAAACATGCAATTTATTAGTAAAGATTCTACTGCTTATAATCATTCTAAATGCTGTATTATTCATATACTTCACAGTTTTCAATAATACAGAGAACATTCATCTACTTATTAACCTGTTTGTTAAGAGGGTCATGTAAATATCCTGGAAATGATTCATACTTTTGTGGGTTTTTAACTGGACTGCTTTCAAATCGTTCCTATGTCTTTCCACTAGAGGTCCAAATATATCCTAATATATACATACATATACACATATATATTCCTTTTCATTCGTTTCTCTCTATCACTGCAGAGGTTAATTTGTAATATTTTTTCTGTAGTCAATTTCTTTTACCTTTCTAAACTCTTTATTCAAAAGGAGACTTGAAGTCATAAAGAAGTCAAAATCTATTTTATATTCTCAGATTTCAGTTAATATTCTACTTTATTATGCATTGCTCTGTCACTTTTAATCTATGCATCTCCAGATATGAGGAAATAAAAAAATATTAGAAATGAAATATTGTAAAATATAATTTCAGTTGACTTTTAGGACTTTTTAAATTTTGAATGCGTCCTGATATTATTCTGAGTTATATACAATGTTATATAACCAGCAAACAATTAATAGGCATTGGAAAGAAAGCAAAGGTAATGTTTTTAAGCAAATAAAAAGTACAGCACTATTCTGTTTAAATCGTCTCATGTGTGACTGGTATTTCACTCATCTTTCTTTAAAGCAGATAGAATTCCATTAACAGGTCAATTAGCCTTTGTCTATATAGCAAGAATTTGTCTCTGAAAGTCCTCAAATGGTTTGCCAAAGGGTTGGGGGAGAAATGATGAATGCCCTTGCTATTATCTTAAATAAGAAAAATTCTTCCTAAGAGCCAAGTGGTTGGAATTAACATTTTTCTCCATTATCTACCCATATTTTAACTATACCCATTGAGTTTCTCTTTTATATCTTTATATACCATAGAAAGCATCTTTTATATAGTCAACTTTTTATGAATACTGAACATTTAGCTTTATTATTGTTTATTTCTTTGCTTATTTCATTATGTTTGCAGTATTTGTTGGATAGATCAACACATGAAGAGTGAACTAGAAAATTATTTGAATTTGGTAAATTTGTAGACAAAATAATCTCAAACTTTTCTAAAACCAAACTTTCTAAATGATCAAAATGGATAATTTTAGCATGAAGATATTTTGTAAAATTAAATGAGAAGGATTAATAGGAGGGACATGTATTTAAACAAAAATTTAAAAAGAAAAAAATACTGCAACACTATTAGCTTTAAGTAGATAATTTTTCTATTCAAAATAGCATACAATATTTAGTATAATAGCAGTCTATATTTAGTATTTAATAATAAGATACATTCCAATTTTAATAGATTTCTAAGTTATTATTTTTATAGCCATTTCACTTTAACCTGTCATCCCATTTAGGCTAATTAATAGAAATTATAAAAAGATGAAAATCAAAGACCCGTGTGAATTGCCAAACATATTTTCAAATTAGAACCTTAATTGAAATACTATGGTGAGTAATTACAGACTCGGTATTTCAATCCCCATGATCTTCCATATTTTAAATTATTTTTACTTATGTACTTGGTGTCTCCCCTCCATGTCTTCCCATTAAGGTAAAGAATAAAATAACATTGTGCTTCCATTGTATCACAGCTAGTGTTTCTTTCCTCCTTTATAAGCAACACTTTCAGCAAAATAATAATTTAAAACTATCAACTATATTTTAGATATGATCCATCAAGACAATTAAATTAATAAGAATCAAGATAGTTGTCATTGGAAAGGAAGATTTATCAATTAGGACCAGTAAATTTGCCCTCCATATGTTACAAAAAGTTGATTTACTCTTCTCTCTCCCTGTTTCTTTCTCCATATTTTTAGTTAGAATACTGATGTTTGCCTTTCCATGAGGTCAACAAGGAAAAAATTTAAACTGTTCAATGTGAAGGAGAATAAGTAAGCTCTCCCCTAGTGGGCACACCCCCTGGGTGAAGGACTCAATTACTTGAACATTACCTAACAGGCAAACAGTATAACCTAATCAGTTGTACCCTCATATTAATCTGGAATAAATAAGTAAAATATTCAATTTATTACATAAATAGTAAGAAAAATCTATGAAAACTATAGGGCAAGGCACGGAGGCTCACACCTATAATCCCAGCACTTTGGGAGGCCCAGAAAGGAGAGTTGCTTAAAGACAAGAGTTTGAGAGCAGCCGGGCCACATAATGAGAACTCTATAAAAATTTAAAAATTTTCTTGGCATGGTGGACTACTATAAATGCGTATTAGAGACATTAAGTATATGAATAAAAATTTAGATTAAAAAAACTAGATATTGTATCCGGCAATCCCACTACTTGATATATATTCAAAAGAAAAGCAGTTAAAGAGAAAAAAAGAGAGATGAGAACTAATAGAGAATCAATAAAACCAAAATCTGATTCTTTAAAAAAAATATTTGAAAACTAGGTGAAGTTTCAAATTTGCCATCATAATGGATAGTCAGTGAACTGTATACATGGAAACTCTTCTAATTCTTTGAACCAATGAACCTTTAAACCACAAAGAAAAGGAAGAATGTGTTTAGGAGACACCTGCAACCCCTATGTTTACTGAAGCACTATTCACAATTCCCAATTGTCCGTTAATGGATAAGTGAATTTTAAAAATTTGGTGTGTATACAGAATGGAATATTATTTGGCTGTAAGAAGAATCGTATCTCGTCATTTGCAACAACATGAATGGAACTGAAGGACAATAAGTGAAATAAGGCAGGCCAAGAAAGGTGTATGTCATTTGTTCTGATGTAAATGTGGGAGCTAAAGAGATTTAACTTAATGAAGATAGAGAGGAGAATGATGGGAAGGGTGAGGGGGAAAGGAGATAAAGTGGGGATGGATGATGATAAGTAAAAGACAGAATAAGATTTAGTAATCAGTAGCATGATAGGGTGACTATAGTTAACAATTTATTGTATATTTAAAAATAAGGAAAAGAGTAGAATAGGAATGTTCTTAAAACAAATAAATGATTAATACTTGAGGTAATGGATATCCCAATTACTCTGATATCATTGCACATAGATGTTTCCATCAAAACATCACATGCACCTCAGAAATGTGTACAAGTTCTGTGTATCCACAATAATTTTTTTTTTTTTTGAGACGGAGCCTCAAGCTATCCTCCTGGGTAGAGTGCCATGGCATCACAGCTCACAGCAACCTCCAACTCCTGGGCTCAAGCGAGTCTCCCGCCTCAGCCTCCCAAGTAGCTGGGATCACAGGCACCCGCCACAACGCCCAGCCATTCTTTGGTTGCAGCCATCGTTGTCGTTTGGCGGGCTCGGGCTGGGGATTTGAACCGGCCACCTTAGGTGTATGTGGCTGGCGCCTTAGCCGATTGAGCCACAGGTGCCGAGCCTCCACAATAATTAAAGATAAAGTCATTACTAAAAGTTGAATAAAAGAAAAATATTTCATACAAATATTACTTCAATCACTTCACATTGATCTTGGCCTATGGAAGGGGAACTTAATCTTGACATTTCCACACTTTGAAATTGAGTTTGAACTCTTCCATTTACTGTCTGGAGAGCATTGCCTAAGACAATTAAACTCTCTGGGACATAGTTCTTAGCCTTGTAAGGAGAACTGGTTAACTAGTTAGCCCTTAGTACAACCAATAAGGGATAGAATAAACACAGAGATTAAATTCGCATGTGTCTGTGTGTAGGAGAGAAGGAAATTGATGTATCTTGGTTGTAAGTTTTTTTTGTTTCTTTCTTTCTTTTGCTTTTTTTTTTATTAAATCGCAGCTGTGTATATTAATACAATCATGAGGGTACAATGTGCTAGTTTTATATACCATTTGAACTATTTTCATCCAAACTGGTTAACATAGCCTTCATGGCATTTTCTTAGTTATTGTGTTAAGACATTTCTATGCTACACCTAGTATTTGGGTAATGTATATTGG
>CAUYQV010160957.1:0-12888 GCA_963574575.1 Galagoides demidoff
TGGCGGGCGCCTGTGGTCCCAGCTACTTGGGAGGCGGAGGCAGGAGACTCGCTTGAGCCCAGGAGTTGGAGGTTGCTGTGAGCTGTGATGCCATGGCACTCTACCCAGGGGGATAGCTTGAGGCTCTGTCTCAAAACAAAAAAAAAAAGAGACAAGAACAGGAGTGGAGATGTTCAGGCCAGGTTTATCGAAAGTAATAGCTACCACCTGAGCAGGGCAAAAATGGTGTCTATGCCATCTTAAGAGACTCCTTTTACACAAGGAAGTAGGGGTGGGCAAATTTCACAGCTTGCCCAGAGGGCTTTGGTGGGTTAGGGTCACTTGGAGTGATTTTCTTTGGGGGTGGGGCTAACTAGGTCCTTTGTATTCATTGTTTCAGGAGGAGAGAAGGAGGTCAGAAGGGTTCTTGTAGGGCAACATTAGGCCCCCTAACATTCGTTACTCTTGTTAAAAGGGGTGATGAGGATGACAGTCAGTCTTCCAAAAGTACTCCGGGCTGAACAGGGTCATAGTTTTCCTCAGTGGGATGAGTCAGGCATTGGCAGGACTGTGAGGATTTGGGGCACACTGGGAAAGGGTTTGGGAAGTTAACCCCCATCCATCTGGTAGGGCTAACTGGAAAGTAATAAAAGAATGAGCAAGATAACTTTATCTCCTAGAGAACTAAGAAACTGTGAAATATATAAAGGGGGATTGTATTTTATCTTTTATTTTAATGTGGAGATACGAGAGAGAATAGAGGCCTTTAAAATTTAGGAAGAATAGAAGCTGTGGCTTTGGTATTTATTAGAATTAATTTTTTTACCTGTGTTAGATAGTAAGTTACTTAAGGCCATCCCGGTGTGAAGGTGATCCCATTTTCAAATCAGACATGTCAGTCAGGTATTAGCAATTCCTATGGGTCCATGGGTATGGAGGAGGGTGTTGATTTAGGACCTAGGAGAATGTCCTATGGAGGAGGGTGCCACTGGTTCCAGAAGGCAAATGTAAATCTCCTGCTCCTAAGAGAGTATATATACTCTTCTTTCTAGTACCTTTCTTTTTTGCTGAGAGGTTAGGGTTCCAGGGTTCTAGTGAAAGGTGCCTCCTGGGCATTTTATTTTAGGGATCCAGAGTTGCAGTGGGAGGCAGGGCTCCATTCTGTAGAAGAGTGTGGTTTTCTTTCTTGGGCTTTCTGAGTAACTGCCTCTGGAGAAGTTTTTTTTTTTTTTTTGGAGACAGAGCCTCAAGCTATCCCCCTGGGTAGAGTGCCATGGCATCACAGCTCACAGCAACCTCCAACTCCTGGGCTCAAGTGAGTCTCCTGTCTCAGCCTCCCAAGTAGCTGGGACCACAGGCGCCCGCCACAACGCCCCTGGCCATTTTTTGGTTGCAGCCATCATTGTTGTTTGGTGGGCTCGGGCTGGGGATTCGAACCCGCCACCTTAGGTGTATGTGACTGGCGCCTTAGCTGCTTGAACCACAGGCGCCAAGCCTGGAGAAGTTTTAAAGTGGCAGATATTTAGAAACTTTTCTGCTTTCGGCACTGTTGTCAGTCCCATTTTCTTTCTTTGTCTATCCTTTCTCCATCTCGGTTATTAAAAGACTATGGCTATGGCTTGGCGCCTGTGGCTCAAGTGGCTAAGGCACCAGCCACATACACCTAAGGTTGAAGTTTGAGTCCAGCCCAGGCCCGCCAAACAACAACGACAACAACGACGGCTGCAACCAAAAAAAAAAAAAATAGCCGGGCGTTGTGGTGGGCACCTGTGGTCCCAGCTACTTGGGAGGCTGAGGCAGGAGACTCGCTTGAGCCCAGGAGTTGGAGGTTGCTGTGAGCTGTGATGCCACAGTACTCTACCCAGGGGGACAGCTTGAGGCTCTGTCTCAAAAAAAAAAAAAAAGTTTTGTCTTCAGTGGCTGAAATCTTTTCTTCTGCCTGCTCCATTCTGTTACTGAGGGATTCTACTGTATTTCTCAGATCCTTGAGGGCTGGAAGTTCTTACCTCAATGTGTCAAAATCTTTGGTGATTTTGTCTTTGAATTCACTGAATTCTTGAGACAACTTTTGAAATGCTCCTTGAATTTCTAATTTCAAATTTACTTCCATTCTGTTAATCTTATTTGCAATCCAAATTCTGAATTTGGTTTCTGACATCTCAGCCATTTGTTTATGAATGGGATCTTCTGGTGTGTCCACCTTGTCATTTCTTGGGGGAGCTGATCTACTCTGATTATTCATGTTGCCGGAGTTTTTCTGCTGATTCCACCCCATGATTATTTTTCACCATTTGGCTAGATGAGCAGCTAAGGTGAAATTGGGTTGGGAGCTCCTGGAGTAGTGATTAACCAGCCCATTGCCCAGGAGCTGGGACTGGTGACTGCAGCTTTCCCCTATAACTTTGCAAAGGACCCATACAGTACTACAACCCGAGACACTGGGCACCTGCTTGGTGTGGGGGTGGCTAAGTGGCTCTGTCTTGTTTTCAGTTGGTCTCTGTCCAATCCTAGAGAATCAATAACTCTTGGTTAAAATCTCAGCTATAGAGAAATACCAGCAACTAAGACACCCTGTCCCCCATGGGCAAAAACTGAAAAGGGAAAATCAAACCTTCCCAAAACAACACAACTGTGATTGGCCCAGGTCAAGAGTTCCAATTCAATTGTTCAGTCAGCACCCCGTCTCAAGTGGGGGAGTTCAGAAGGTCTCCAGCTACTATATAGCAGGGGGTCTGCTAGCAGCTCAAATATGACTTGCTCTCATGCTCTGTGAAGTCAGAAGGGCCCACCCAGAAAATGAATTAGTCCAGGAAGGTTGATGCCTCCTTCCCCACCTTGCACCTCTGTCACACCCAGTCACTGGTAACCCCGCAGGACTGTGAGCCAGTTTCCTCCAATGAGCAGATGCTCCAGGGGTTTGCACCTGCCTGAGTCACAGGGAGATCTATGTCTCCTCAGCCAGGCTGTCACACTCTGTCACCAGCTGGCAGGAGCTGAAGCCTGACAACCTTGGGTGCTTAATAGAAGCTGGGGAGTTTCACTCAGTTCCAGCTCCGCCCCAGATTGATGTTGCTGCCACTTATTCTTGCAGAATTTATGTTTCAGTCCCAGCTATATTCCTCTGTGGGCCAGGTGCTGTTTCAGTTCACAGAAACTGTGACTCAGCCCTGCCCTGTGCTGCTGCCACTGCGCAAAATCTCATGGAGCTGGCGTCTTAGTCTCCGCTGCACTCTGTAGTGGGTGCAGTGGTTAGAGCTCACAGACAGCTCTCAGTTCCTGCCCCTCCCTGGGCCGATGCTGTTCTCATGCCTGCTTTTGTCCCATCTATGCTCCCCTGGGGGTCAGGTGCATCTTAGGCTCACAAAAGCAGCAATTCTGACTCAGCCTTGCCCTGGGAGTATGCCACCTCTACATGCATGCGTGTGGATTCTATTCTCTGTCCCCACCATGCTCTGCCCAGGCAGGTACAGCCTCAAGTATACCCTTTGCTCACTGGGGTGTGGGTTCCATCCCAGATCTGTTCCACTGGTGGCTGCCACCAGAGTGGAGGCCTGACTCCCTCTAGTTGCTAAGAGAGGGGGGAAGTGTGTCTCCAAAATATCCCCAGGGGTATGAGCCCTATTGTTCCTGCTGTTGCTGCTGCTGCACTGTGCCGTGAGGCACTGCTTCTCCCTCTCCTGTATGGCTCCCTTGCTCCACAGTCCTAGCTCCACACCTGTGCCACAGAATCAGCACAGACCTGCAACAGCTCAAGTCCCATCCACACCTCTTGAGAAAATGCCCAAGAGCCTGGACTCCATGTAGGACAGGCTTCCAGACCTTGGGGTGAGAGTTGAGGGGAGTTCTGGGAGTTCAGAATTGTGGGTAGAATCTATGTTCAGTTTTATGCCTTGCACATGCCATGGCACACTAGTGGGTCCTCTTTGGAGAAGGAGTTCCAGTTTTTAAAGGGTCTCTCTCATGGTATAAAATAGGAGGAGATCTGAACTCTGCTTGCTTGTTTGTAGAAAGTATACTGCAAGCTGTTCTCATGTGGGAGGGGACTCCTGTCAGCTTGGTGATGGATTCTGTACCTATTGTTTGTTTCCTTGGAGTCGTAGCTCACCTCAGCAGGGGTGAAGTGTGCTCTTCAACCTTCTCTCTTGGCTCAGCTCCAAACCATAAGCTTGCTTGCTAAACTTCTGTCCTTTAACTCTCCTTCTGGACAGCAGCCTTTGCAGAAAGCTGGCTCCAGTTGGCCATCTTGCCTCCTCCCTCCATTGTTTTTTTTTTCTTTTATTTATTTTTTATTTATTTTTATTTATTTATTTTTTTAGAGACAGAGTCTCACTTCATTGCCCTCGGTAGAGTGCTGTAGTGTCATAGCTCACAGAAACCTCCAACTCCTGGGCTTAGGCAATTCTCTTGCCTCAGCCTCCCAAGTAGCTGGGATTACAGGCACCCACCACAGCACCTGGCTATTTTTTTTATTGCAGTTTGGCCAGGGCTGGGTTTGAACCCACCACTCTCGGTATATGGGGCCAGTGCCCTACTCACTGAGTCATAAGCACTGCCCTATTTATTTTATTTTTTTTGAGACAGAGTTTTGCTCTGCTACCTGAGCTAGAATGCATTGGCCTCAGCCTAGCTCACAACAACCTCAAACTCCTGGGCTCAAGCAATCTCCTCCCTCAGCCTACTGAATAGCTAGGACTATAAGTACCTGCCACAATGCCCAGATAATTTTTATAATTTTAGCAAAGCCAAAGGTCTTGGTCTTGCTCAGGCTGGTCTCAAACTCATGAGCTCAAAGGATACTCCCATCTCAGCCTCCCAGAGTGCTAGGATTATAGGTGTGAGCCATGGGACCTGGCCCCTAGACCATTATCATTTCTTTTTTCCCCCCCAGGTATATACATATTTATTGAGTACTTACTATACAGTACAAATCAAGCAAGTACTTGCTTGATTCATTACTTCTATAAGCTCAAAAGCAATTAGTCTTCATAAAATAACAATTCTATAGATGAGTTTATTCACTCTAGTAATATGAATTAGTAGGAGTATTATTCGTGTCTCCATTTTAAAGTCAATCAATATGAATCCCAGAAAAGCACAGTAAGTTATCAAAAACAAAACAGCCAGAAAGTTGCAGGGCCCAATCCAGACAATATTGTCTTCTTGATCTCCCTGTCCCTTAATCTCTGGCCTAATATTTTAAAGAAAAAATAGATCATTGTCATTTCTTGCTCATCTTATTGAAGTTGTTTCCAAATTAGTATCAATCCCTCTAATATGTTCATCACACTATAGGCAAAGTAACATTTTTTTAAAAAAGGAAACATAATTATGTCATAAACATAATTTTCTGGCTGAAAAGCTTTCATTATCTCCATTCCTAGACTTTGCACAAGTCCAAACTCATTAACCAAGCTCATGAGAGCATTTTCCCATGTACTACATCCTCGAGCTCTCTTCTTCTAATCTCAGCTCAGGTCAGAATGGACATCTTAATGCTCCTTATACCCTGTATTCTCTCACCTGCAACCTTCTGTAAATATAGTTTCTTCTACGTTGGCACTCACTGATGACCCTCCTCACTCAATCTTCCTACCTTTATTTGGACTGAATTCCATTGATTCTCTCAATTTAACCTCTAAGAAACTTTCCTTGAATTCTACTCCTCCTGAGTCTGAGTTGGGTATCCTTCTATTTACTCCAATAGGAATATTATAGTTTTCCCATTATGGCAATTTTTCACAGTTTTGTAATTGTCACTGACTTATCTCTTCCACGTAGACACTATTTCCATGAGGATAGGAACACTGTGGTATCCTTGGTGCCTAATGGCTTAGCACATGGACATAAATAAACATTTAATAATTAAATACATTGATTAATGGGTACAAATATAAAGTTAGATAAATGAAATAAGACTTGGTGAATCATAGATCAGTAGAGTGACTATAAAATTAAGAATAACCTATTGTATATTTCAAAACAGCTATAAGAGAATAATTCAAATGCTCCTAGCATAAGTAAAATATAAATATTTAAGGTAATGGGTATCTCAATTACCTGATTTGATCTTTACCCTTTATATGAATATATCAAAATATCATGTGTGCCCCTGAAACATGTATCAATAAAAAACTAAACTAAGAAAAACATTTGATAAATGAATAAATTGATACTTTACAATCCCCTGCTTCTCAAATTGGTGTACCACTGGGAGAATGGTGTAATGTAGTAGTGATATAATAAATATGAGAAATATGATGCCATATTTCTCAGGCATTTTCCCCTAATATTCAGGGTTCTATACTTTTATATTGAAACAAAAATGGATACATAAAGGAATGAAGTAAAAAAATTCCTATACATAGTACAATTATGACAAAGCAGGAGATAGCAAAGATATGTCCCACTCGCCTTATTTAGGCTCTTTAGACTCATTCCCAGAACCTATTGTGTCACACATTCCATTTTAGGTTGTCAAATACTCAATAGAAAAAACCCTCAAAAATCTGATACGATATTCCATTTATATTTTATCCTAAAGTCTTTGATTTTAAAATAGTATACATTTTTTGCAAATAATTGTATGCATACAGCTTCATATATAGCATTTGTGATTAAAAGATAGCTTCTATTTTTAATAATTCAAATATAATGTGTTTCTGTAAAAGCAAAAAAAACATAACAAATCAAACCTCATACATCTGCATATGTGTTTGCATTGTATGTATTATTATGAACAAAGAGAAATATGTGGAAAAATAAAAATCAAACTTCTAACACTGGCTACTTCATGGGATTGGGCAGCTTGGTAGAGGCTGGGGGTGGAACAATTAGCTTTGCCTTTGCATCTTCACAGTATGTGTTTCACCTACTATAACAAACATATTAGTGATAAATCTGGAGGAAAAAAATTTTTAAATGAGCATTTTAATAAGCAAAAATGGAGTCCATGTTGATTTTGCCTATAATTATCTCCAAGTCCTAAAAAGACTTTATATTCCAATACTACTTACTAATATTTCATTACTGATTCTATTTTTTCAAGAGAAAAAGCCTCAGAAGATGAAAGACTAGTGTAAACATTTTTAAAAAATTATATGTAGTGCTTTTGAAAGTGCCTTTTCAAATTTAAAGACACTGAATACATAATTTTTAATTATGATTTTTTTTTTTTTTTAGAGACAGAGTCTCACTTTGTTGCCCCCAGTAGAGTGCTGTGACATCACAGCTCACAGCAACCTCCAGCTCTTGGGCTTGTGATTCTCTTGCCTCAGCCTCCCGAGTAGCTGGGACCACAGGCACCCACCACAATGCCTGGCCATTTTTTTGTTGTTGCAGTTTGTCTGGGGCCAGGTTTGAACCCGCCACATTCAGTATATGGGGCTGGCGCCCTACTCACTGAGCCACAAGTGCCGCCCTTAATTATGATTCTTAATTATGATGGAGCAACTCTTAATTGCTTGTCATTTGACCTTGGGGGGGGGGTGGTAAACCAGAATTCCAAAAATAGCTATCCACTTTTGGGGAAAGGTAACTTTATTCTTTTCTTGAGACAGAGTCTCAAGCTGTTGTCCTGGGTGGAGTGCTGTGGCACCACAGCTCACACCAACCTCCAACTCCTGGGCTTAAGGGATTCTCTTGCCTCAGCCTCCCAAGTAGCTGGGACTACAGGTGCCCACCACAATACCTGGCTAATTTTTTTTTGGTTGTAGTTGTCATTGTTGTTTGGCAGGCCCGGGCTGGATTTGAACCCTCCAGCTCTGGTATATGTGGCTGGTGCTTTAGCTGCTTGAGTTACAAGAGCTAAGCCAGGGGAAAGGTAACTTAAAGAAGCAACTGGGGGCTTGGCACCTGTAGCTCAAGCAGCTAGGGCGCCAGCCACATACACTGGAGCTGGCTGGTTTGAATCCAGTCCGGGCCTGCCAAACAACAATGACAACTACAACCAAAAAATAGCTAGGGGTTGTGGCAGGTGCCTGTAGTTCCAGCTACTTGGGAGGCTGAGGCAAGAGAATCACTTAAGCCCAAGAGTTTGAGGTTGCTGTGAGCTGTGATGCCATGGCACTCTACCCAGGGCAACAGCTTGAGACTCTGTCTCAAAAAAAAAAAGAAGAAGCAACTAGGGTTTACCTAATTTAAAAGGTTGGAAGTGGGCAATTAAAGGTGGTAATATCGCAGATGGATTTCACAACTACTTAGTAATACAAGCTCTCCTGTTGGTGTAGTAGGCATGTGTAACAGCTGGTAAAACAGCACTGTTTGTCATTGAATTTACAACGCCAAATTAGGGCTATCTTTTATGTCAGAGGATATGCATTTTTAACCATATGTCACCATTATTAGAAATAAAATAACAATAGGGATCCAGGGCCTGGAGGCAAAGTCAGGGTGGGAAACAGTACCTGCCCCTTTCTATGTGAAGCTCACTCAGCTCACAGCACTTAAAAGAACTGGGGTCTTAGTTAGCACATAGGATTCCTTACCTACATGATCATTAGCCAGGATTCAAAACTCTTTTGGTGAAAATAAAATTTCTGGCCATAGTTGTTTTTTTTTTTCTTTTTTCTGGAACAATAATAGCAATTATCCATTCTACAATAGTCCTAATTTCAGGTATTCTATTTCATTGTTCTCATAAATCAAAGACCTTCACTGTAGCCCTCCTGAGATTCTTAGCAAATAAAGACAAATTTAACTGAAGCAGCTCCTTAAAAATAAGAAAGATAATAAGTTTTGGCTTCTTTAGTACCACACTCTGTTTTGTTTTTATCAGACCTTTATTGGTATCTGTTATTTTCTTACTGATGGTCTGTTTTCTTCCACTAGAATGTAAGCTCTCTGAGAACAGGGACTTTATCTGTCCTATTCATCCCAGAGTATCTTTAACAATCCTTGGTACACAGTAAGTACTCCACACAGAGTGACTGAACAGATTCAACATTAACAAGTGCAAGGACAGAGGTAGAAGATGGCCACTTAGAGAGTACAGAGGAGCCTGATTCATTTTTACATGGGGACAAGCACACCTTTCAGGTCACTGTGGGGATTTTATTTATTCAGTCAACAAACATTTATTGAGCGTCTCCTGGCATAATGTAGCACTGAGCAAACTGACATAGATCCTGTATGGAGGCAGGGAAACTTGCTTTTTCCCCCTGAAAGTTTGCCAAAAGATCAACTAACAATTAAGGCAGGTTAGTAAGAGAAAGGATTTATTTACTATGCACACGGGGAGAATCACTGAGTGATAACCTAGTTTTCTAATGGAGCTCAGATACAGCCCTTTTAGAGTGAAGGGGGGAAACTGAGGAGCATAAGGTAATAAACAGCTGGTAGGGAGGAGTAATGGATGGAGAAGAAATAGACTGATTGTGGATTACCCTGGGAGATAGGTATTTATGACTCAAATGATTTGGACCAGGTCTATCTACATTCTGGACCCTCATTCCTGAAATATCTTGGGATAATAGGAAGGAGGAAAGGAGTCAATTGCCCCTTTGACCCTCTGATTAGGCCAGTCCAGTTTATGCAGATACAGGGAAGACCTCGTCCAATGTTTCCTGACTTTGAATGGCCTTCAATTTAAAACATTCTTTATACTGTGGATATAATCACTACCATTGAATTGTACACTTTAAAAGGATACAATTATACTCTTATACTGGGGGATGCCATATTTAGGCGTGAAATTTCCTTATTTCCTTCTATCCCAACTTCATTAAGTTTATAATCTAGTGGGATGATAGACGTTTATTAAAAGTCACACTATTCATTATCTAATTACAAATGGTGGCAAATGCGATGAAGGAAAAACATAGGGTCATACAAGCAATTATACACCTTTGGATGCCTGCAACCCTGGGTTCATAATCCTGGTCTAACAATTACTAGCTGTTTTCTCTTGGGCTACTTGTTATATTTAACATCTCTGTACCTTGGTTTCTTCACCAATAAAATAAAGATAATAATCCTAGATGCTCTTCCTAGTATTGTTCTCAAGGTTAAACAAGCTAGTATTTACAGAGCACTGAGAATAGGACCAGGTACCCCAAAGAGGAGAACTATTATTACTTTGGGGAGTAAAAAAGTACTATGGACTGAATGTTTGTGTCTGCCCCAAACTCATGTTGAAATCCTAACCCCCAATGTGATAGTATTAAGAGGTAAGGCTCTGGGGAAGTAATTAGGTTATAAGGGTGAAGCCCTCATAAGTGAGATTAGTGCCCTTATAAAAAGACATGCAACAGCTTGAGTAACATAGAGAAACCCTATCTCTACAAAATATGAACCAAAAAAATGAACTGGGTGTCATGGCATGCTCCTGTAGTCCTAGCAACTCAGGAAGCTAAGGCAGGAAGATCACTTGAACCCAGGAGTTTCAGGCTAGAGTAAGCCATGACCACACAATTGTACCCTAGCCTGGGCAACAAAGGGAGACCCTGTCTAAAAAAGAAAAAAAGATAAGACATTATCTTTATTCTCTCTCTCCACGCTGTGTGAAGAAAGCTGAAGACTTCTTGATGACTCAAGAAGAAGGTTGTTTGCAAACCAGGAACAATGCCCTCACCAGACACCAGATCTGCCTTCACCTTGATGTGGGACTTCTAGATTTTAGAACTGTAAGAAATATATTCTATTGTTTAAGCTACCCAATCTACAGTATTCTGTTATGGCAGCCTATACGGAATAAGACGGGGGAAGAAACAGGAATGAAAGAGAGACAGGTACCCAAATGGAGGCAAAGTCAGAGACCTCTTAAGCTCTATTCCTTGCCAACTAGGAACTTTTCTTCTAGGGTTCTGTTAAAATATTTAAAGGTGCTATGTTTTGATCTATTTTGCTTTCTGAAGAAAGCTCTTTCGTTATAGAAATTGACTATGCCATGAATAGATCTGAAACAACAATAACTTGAAATTGTTGAAACAGACCTATATATTATGTTTTCTAATTTAGAAAACAAAACAAATTTCCTATCATTACTCTTAAAAAAAATTAACAGCTTAATAAGATATAATCCATATACCATAAAATTCACCTTTTCTTTGATACAGGTTCTTGCTATGTTGCTCAGGCTGGCCTCAAATTCCTGGCCCCAGGCAATCCCTCTACCTCAGGCTACAGAGTAGTTTGGACTACAAGGCTCACTGTACCATATCCATCTTAAATTTTATCCTTTTAAAGTATACAATTCAATGGTGGTGATTATATTCACAGAGTTATATAATCATCATGACTACATATAATAGAACCTCCATAGTTGACCACCTCCCTGTGCCAGCCACCTCCTTAAATTGACCAGACATGCATCACATGTACATATTAGCATAGTAGGCCTAGTTCCTTATGTTGACCACTTTTACATGTTGATCAGTTTGTTACAGTCCCTTGGGTGGTCAACTTAAGAGGTTCTACTGTAATTCCAGAACATTTTCTTCATCCCCCAAAGAAACTTTATACCCATTAGAAGTCACTCCTGGTTTCCTCTTCTCCCAGTCCCTGGCAATCACTAACCCACTTTCTGTCTCTATAATTTTGTTTATTCATACCTTTACTCTTGGAAAGACATGTGAAAATGGCCTATGCTGTCGTTGGGGTTGCCAAAGTTTACCCTCAGATTCCAGAGGGAAAACAAATGATTTCTGATCAATTACAGTAGGAAGTAACCTAAGTAGAAAGAAATGGAGTTTAAAATCAAACTTGCTACCTTAATAGCTTCTCAAATTATAATTTTAAAACAATGCTTCCTAGTTAAGGTTGTATTTTATAAGAAATATTCTATTGGTAATTACAATAATTAAACCAATCTTTAGCATTTTTACCACTTTAAAATTGCAGTTTTTTATTAAGCATAGGAACTTCTAAATCTGATAAAAGAAAATTACAGTATGAATAAAAGCTAAGTTTATATGATTAACTATTGACAAAATTATTATTCTATAAAACATTTCTTGGTAAAGAAAAATACATAATGTTGTATTTTGTCTAAAAAATCAAATTACAGGATAGTAATTGATAAATATATTCAAAATCATGGTTGCTAAGAAGTTAATACTTAGATTTTTTAAATCTCTCCTATTTTATATGATTGTAAAGATTTCAAGATCAAAGGTAATTAAAAGTTTTCCTTGTTAAATAATGGACAGTTCCATGGGAAAGCAATGTAAAAACAAACTAAAATTTTAAGAATGAGCATATGTGTGCTATGTTATATTTTAAATTTTAAAATTTGAAAATAGGTTTTAGTTCTTTAAAATGGTCAATGTAATTAAGATCAACAAAACTCACCCACCAATAACTCCCTTGATTCTACTGTGATGCTCATTTTTGTAAAATTATCATTTAAAAGCAACATAAGTCCTTTAGTTTTGTTCCAACATGTAAAGTGCTTGGAATTTATCACTCCCATTCTCACAATAACAAAAAGGTAAAATCAACTCATCTTATATTTACCAGAAAATTGAAATTGAAATCGCAGGGCAAACTGCTGCTGAAAACTGGAGAGACAGGAAAATTCAAGAAGTCACAGCTTAGCTAGGTGCTGATGCCTGCCTGTAATCCAGGGAGGCTGAGGCAGGTAGACTACTGCTTGAGCTCAGGAGTTTGAGACCAGCCTGAGCAAGAGTGAGACCTCATCTCTAGAAATAGCCAGGTGTTGTAGCCAGCACCTATAGTCCAGCTACTCTGGAGGGTGAGGAAAGAGGATCTCTTAAGCACAAGAGTTTGAGGTTGCTGTGAAAGAGGGTGACAAAGTAAGACTCTGTTTCAAAAAAAAAAAAAAAAGAGTTGCAAGTCACAGTTTATACACACCAGAAGTCAACTCCTGGAGCCAGTACTGAAAAGAAAACTTAAACTCAAATTGACAAATTTCTTGACCCATACTTGGTGTGGACTAGCTTGAGAGTGAAAATC
>CAUYQV010160961.1:0-13353 GCA_963574575.1 Galagoides demidoff
AAGCGAGTCTCCTGCCTCTGCCTCCCAAGTAGCTGGGACCACAGGCGCCCGCCACAATGCCCGGCCATTTTTTGGTTGCAGCCATCATTGTTGTTTGGCGGGCCCGGGCTGGGGATTCGAACCCGCCACCTTAGGTGTACATGGCTGGCCCCTTAGCTGATTGAGCCACAGGCGCCGAGCCTTGCCCTCTTTTTTGCAGTAATCATCCAAAGCAGTGTCCAGTTTTCCTCCAGGGGAACGTCTCCTCTCCCACTCTTAGTTAAGACAAGCCCCCAGGGGCAGAATATGTGATTTGGTCCTGACCAATAAATGCCCAGGAGCCCCCTGGCCACACTGATTAGTTCAGAGTTGACAGGTGACCCAAGTCATTTAATCAGAGTGAGCCCTGGGAATTTTTGATTGAGTTGCTGAAAAGGAAAGAAACATTGGGTTTATTCCTTGCGGATTTAAACTTAAGAGGTTGAGAGGCCTAGTCCTCAGGCTAGTCAGAGAGGAGCAGAGCTGAGCCAGGTGCCAGAGGACCCTCAAGTTCTGATGACCTTGCTTTAGTTCCTCAGCCATACCTGAAACTAGATTGATTTCTGGACTTTTTAATTATAGTATATAAGGCCAGTAAATTTTCTCTTAGCTTAGGCTAGTTCAGGTTGGGTTTTCTGTTGTCTGTAACTGAAAGACTCCCAGCTAGTGAACAGGGAGAATGCAGGACTCCAGGCTCCCATCTTCAAGGCCAACCAGCCATGAACAAACAGAGCTGCAGGGAGAGTTGGATGGAGGTGCAGGGGACCCCTTCTCTGGTGTGGTTTCCAGATTGGAAGGAATGCAGAGAGGTGAATCTGCTTCATGGTCTACCTTTCAACAGGATCACAGAGTCCTGCCTGAATCATTACCAGCCAGGTGGGGATGGCTGGGGTCATCTGCACTGCCCACCTTGTATCCTCTGCCTGGAGCTCCACCCCCACCCCCCTTCTCTAGCCCATGGTCATCTCTGGTCCTCAGACCTTCCTGCGTTCCCATCGTGCCTCACAGTCACATACACTCATTGACCTAATTCGATGGCCCTGGGGACTCCTAGATTGGGGTAGAACCCCATGCAGCAGGAGCCTCCCAAGTGTCTCTTTGCCCCAAAGTGTACCTGAGAAGGAGGAGGTGAGATCTATCCCATCTCGTGAGATGCTGGCTTAAGCAATGCTGGGTTTTCTTTTTGCAGCATTCGCTGGGCCTTTAACGTTCCAAAGGGTACTGAGTCTCCAAAAAGGCTTAATATGCAGCTCACTCTAAATTTGTTTGACCTGGATTTTTTTCACAGAGCCTGTTAACATATTGAAGGACATTTGTGTCCAGTAAAAGCTGATCTTGCATAACAAGGACCCTCACCAGGGCTCAGGGAATATTTGCTGAGCTAAGCAGCTGGAGGGAAAGGATTCTTTTTTTTTTTTTTTTTTTTTTAAGACAGCCTCAAGCTGTCGCTATGGGAAGAGTGCTGTGGCATCATAGCTCATAGCAGCCTCCAACTCCTGGGCTCAAGCAATTCTCCTGCCTCTGCCTCCCAAGTAGCTGGGACTACAGGCGCCTGCCACAATGCCCAGCTATTTTTTTTGGTTGCAGCCATCATTGTTGTTTGGTGGGCCTGGGCTGGATCCGAACCCACCGGTTCAGGTGTATGTAGCTGGCGCCTTAGCTGCTTGAGCCACAGGCACCGAACCAAGGGGGAAAGGATTCTTTTGAGAACTGGTGCCACAGTCTGGCTCTGGGAATTCTTCACAGGCTCATCTTCCTATGGCTGCAGGCGGTGGCCTGTCAACACAGTGCGGGAGGGAGGGGTACCTTTGGTCATGCAGGTAACAGGCATCACTAGGTGAAGGGACAGCAAAGGGTGGAAACTGCTACAGATCTTTCTGGGAAGTATTTTGACCCTATATATCAAGATCCCCAAAATGTGCACATATACTTTTGACCTAGAGATTTTACTGCCTGGAACTCAAGGGAGAAAATCAGACTTGCTGAGGCAGGTACTAGACCCTAAGGTGAACATAATGGTGTTTGTTTGTTTAGTTTGTGATAGTCTCACTCTGTCACCCTAGGCAGAGTGCCATGGCGTCACAGCTCAAACTCCTCGGCTCAAGCAATCCTCCTGCCTCAGCCTTTGGAGTAGCTGGGACTATAGGCACCCACCACAACACTTGGCTGTTTTTTTTGTTTTTTTTTTTTTCTATTTTTACTAGAATCAGAGTCTTGCTCTTGTTCAGGCTGGTCTCAAACTCCTGAGCTCAAGCAATCCACCCACCTCGGCTTCCCAGAATGCTAGGATTACAGGCATGAGCCACTGCACCCAGTCTATATATATATTTTTTTTTACTTTTTTGATCAACATAATTTAAGTGTGCCAGCCCATCACTGTTAACTGTTGATGTGAGGCACACACTCTTCCTTCCAGAACCACAGGTAGTTTTGAATAATATAGAGAACAGATTACTTTAAAATGTCAGGAGAGACCAGGTGAGGTGGCCCATGCCTGTAATTCCAGTACTCTGGGAAGCCGAGGTGGGAGGATTGCTTAAGGTCACCAGTTCAAGACCAGCCTGAACAAGAGCAAGACCCTTGTCTCTAAAAATAAAATAAAATAAAATAAAATAAAATAAAATAGCTTGGCATTGTGGTGGGTGCCTATAGTCCCGGCTACTTGGGAGGCCTAGGCAAGAGAATCACTTGAGTCTAAGAGTGAGGTTGCTGTGAGCTATGAGGCCACAGCACTCGATCAAGGGCAAGAAAGTAAGACTGTCTCAAACACAGACACACACACACAATGTCAAAAGAGAAAAGTTGATACAGAATTGTATCAACAATATAATTGTGATGAAAAAATATAAAACAAAACAGAAAGACTCAAGAAGTATATCTACTAAATGTCACTTCCGGGTGATAGAATTATAATTTTTTTTTCTTTAATGTTCTGTGTTTTCTTTCTTTTTTTTTTTTTTTTGAGACAGAGCCTCAAGCTGTCACCCTGGGTAGGGTGCTATGGCATCACAGCTCACAGCAACCTCCAACTCCTGGGCTCAAGTGAGTCTCCTGCCTCCGCCTCCCAAGTAGCTGGGACCACAGGCGCCCGCCACAACGCCTGGCTAATTTTTTTTGGTTGCAGCCATCATTGTTGTTTTGTGGGCCCAGGCTGGATTCAAACCCTCCACCTTAGGTGTATGTGGCTGGCGCCTTAGCCACTTGAGCCACAGGTGCTGAGCCCTGTTCTGTGTTTTCTAAATTTTCCACAGTGAGCATATGGACTTCATTAGGGAAACAAAATAAATGAATAAATAAGAAAGAAAGCAAAGTATAAAAAAAGGCAAGGCTTCAATCTGCATTTCCATTAGGTTTCTTCTGGTTGCAAGAGATAGAAACCAGTTCAAATTGTTGTTTATGAAAAAAGGGAATTTTTTGTGAGTAGAATGTTCTGAGATGTCATGGTTCAGGTATAGCAGGATCCAGGTGCTCAAACCATGTTATCAGGAACTTGTCTCCCTCCCTCGGTCAGCTCTGTTTTCCTTGGCATTGGTTCTGTTCTCTGGCAGTTTCACAGCTACTGTCAAACATGGTGGCTACTGTTCATAGCATCTTCACCTAGCTTGGTGATGAGGTATGGGAGGGCAAAAAAGGTATGTTGGGAGGAACAAATAATATGAAATACTTTTTTTTGAGACAGAGTCTCACTTTGTTGTCCTCCGTAGAGTGCTATGGTGTCATAGCTCACAGCAACCTCTAGCTCTTGGGCTTAGGTGATTCTCTTGTCTCAGCCTCCCGAGTAACTGGGACCACAGGCGCCTGCCACAATGCCCGGCTAATTTTTTTGTTGCAGTTTGGCCAGGGTCAGGTTCAAACCTTCTATCCTTGGTATATGGGGCTGGCACCCTACTCAATGAGTCATGGGCACTGCCCATGAAATAAAATTTTAAATGACAAGAAAACCCAGTAGTTGTTGTTTTTTTTTTTTTTAATTTATTTTTTAATTTTTATTTTTTTGGCCAGGGCTGGTTTTGAACCCACCACCCTCAGCATATGGGGCCAGTGCCCTACTCCTTGAGCCACAGGCACTGCCCTAGTTGTTGGTTTTTTAATGAAACTCTAGAGAAAGTATGACAGGTACTATATACCCTGTAGCAAGACAGTCAGTCCCTTATTCCCCAACCCCTGGTTCAGTTAGAATTGGGCTGCACTCTGCAGGTCCAGTTTATAAAGGACCCTTGGGACCCACCATCTCAGAAGAACCAATCTTTCCTCATGGTTCCAGCCTAAGTCCTGGCAAAGCTCTCATTGGTCAGATCCAGTCATGTGACCCTATGCCCAAGTCAGCACCCCAGAGTCACTTGGACAGAGAGAATGAAGATAGATTTTCCCTTAGGAAAGTCGATGTTAGGAATAGAAGGAGGCCTGGAGAAAACAACATCCAACTAATGGTGTATTTAAGGAATTTCAAGAAAATCCAAAATATAATCAGGGTGACTTGGACATGATCTTGGGCATGAATCTGGCATATGATTCTACCCCATGGTATTGGACACATGTCAATATGCCCCTTGATGTTGTCCCCTATATAACTCTTCTTTCACTTCCCCTTGTGTCCCTTTTACCACTAGGACTAGGTAGGGAGACCAAGTCTCACTCCCTGTGGGAAGGACGCAGCCTGGGCCAAAAAGCCACTACTCAGCTTGAGTTTCAAAGTAACAGCAGAAAGGGGCTAATGTTCTATTTCTATGGATCATGGGCCAAAGTTCAGAAAGAGTAGGGAGGACGGTAAGAAAACCCCAAGGGCCAGCTGACCACACGGGGAGGGGTCAAGCCCTTCAAGGCTGAATGGGGCAGGGTATAGGGCAGGAGAGAGACAATTTAGACAGAAGTGACCTCATGGACTGGTAATTGGTGTCAAATGATGCCCCAAGGACCAGGTAGGCTCCTTAGTGGATGGCAGTGTAGGATGCCCATGTCTTGGGTGATGAGCCACCAACCCTGGACAAACAACATTCTCATCTTACTCTCTGGGTCCTTTCCAAGCAGAGGAAGGACACTGCTGTTTGAGGGGTGTGGCTGCTTGAGACCTTGTCACATAGTGAGCTGGCTCCAGGCTCATCCATCTTCCTTTCCATTATTCTTGAGACCATTCTAGTCAAAGATCTTGGGGCAAAATGGTACAAGAAGGGACCAGAATGACATCATGGTGCAGGACTTCTAAGGGAACAAGTGGCACCAGGGGATGGCACATCTCCCACAGCCCTTACCCTCTTCTTTGTTCTGAAGATGCCTGTGCTTGGGAGCAGGACAGACCCAGGTTCTGACTGTACTTGAGGGAGGACTTAGATCAGAAACTTCCCCTACAAGGTCTTGGGTTTCTCCTCTCTGGAATAGGAGCTCTCAGCAGCCCTGCTCCTCACCAGGTGACAGTTAACACAAGGCCAGGCCAGGCTCTCTGTTGTTCATGACTGGCAATCACAGGTTACAGAGACTTTGGCCACATGTCTACGTGCAGGATGTGAACAGAGGCACAGAGTGACAGGGACAAGATTAGTTCCAGGAGGCTTGTACAGTGGAGGGCTCTGAGCCATCAGAAATGAGGGGGCTAAGTGGCACCTGTGGCGCAAAGGAGTAGGGCGCCAGTGCCATATGCCAGAGGTGGCGGGTTGAAACCCAGCCCCAGCCAAAAAACCCCCCAAAAACAAACAAAACAAACAAAAAAACAGAGCTATGGCTTGGCACCTGTAGCTCAAGTGGTTAAGGCACCAGCCACATACACTAGAGCTGGTAGGTTCAAATCCAGCCCAGGCCTGCCAAACAACAATGACAACTACAACCAAAAAATAGCCAGGCGTCGTGGCAGTTGCCTGTAGTCCCAGCTACTTGGGACACTAAGGCAAGAGAATCGCTTAAGCCCAGGATTTTGAGGTTGCTGTGAGCTGTGATGCCACAGCACTCTACCCAAGGCGACAGCTTGAGGCTCTGTCTCAAAAAAAAAAAAATAATGAGGGGGCCTCAGGGTGGGAGTAAGGAGTGTCTTAGCTTAGGCTGCTGTAACAAAGTGACTTACACTAAGGGACTTATAAATATTTGTTTCTTACAGTTCTGGGGGCTGGGAAATCCAGTATCAAAGGTGGGAGTGGACAGACTGGGTGCCTGGTGAGGGCTGCTTCCTGGGCCACATGTTTTCATGTGGTGGAAGGAGCAAGTACTTTCTGGGGTACCTTTTTTTTTTTTTTTAAATTTTATTGAATGGTAACTATGTACATTAATGCACTTCTGGGGTACATGGGGTACCTTTTATAAGTGCACTAATGTCATTCACGAGGGCTCTGCCCCCATGACCTAATCACCTCCCAAGGGCTCCACTTCCTAGCATTGTCACCTTTGGTGATTAGATTTCAACATACGGATATGGGGGGGTGGCATAAACATTCAGATTATAGCACTAGAGGACAGAAAGGGGACCAAGGGACTAAGGGGGGACTGTAGGGTGGGACTGAGGGGATTAGAGGGGGTCTGAGAGGAGAACATGGGGTACCGAGGGAAGACTGTCCAGGGACCTAACAAAATCACAAACAATTTAACCTTGGCTCGGCGCCTGTAGCTCAAGCGGCTAAGGTGCCAGCCATATACACCTGAGCTGGCAGGTTCGAATCTAGCCCGGGGCCCACCAAACAACAATGATGGCTGTATCCAAAAAACAGCTGGGCATTGTGGTGGGTGCCTGTAGTCCCAGCTACTTGGGAGGCGGAGGCAGGAGAATCACTTGAGCCCAGGAGTTGGAGGTTGCTGTGAGCTGTGATGCCACAGCACCCTACCCAGGGTGACAGCTTGAGGCTCTGTCTCTAAAAAGAAAAATGGCTTTTTAAAAAAATCCTAACCACTAGCTGATCAGGGATAATGACATGTTTTAGATGTGGTGCTTATGGGGGTGGCGCCTGTGGCTCAAGGAGTAGGGCGCTGGTCCCATATGCTGGAGGTGGCAGGTTCAAGCCCAGTCCCGGCCAAAAACTACAAAATAATAATAGTAATAATTAAAAAACAGACTAGATGTGGTACTTTCAGTGGCCAAGAAGGGGGCTAAGGAGGTACCTGTGGGCAAAGGCAAGGTTTTCCTTAGAAAATGGGCATTTCCTTCAAAAATACCACTAAATCCACAACCGAAGTTCTAGAATTCAGTACTGTAATGTCATCTGTAGTCTGGAAATGTTGAAGGGTCACTATGGTTGCAAAACCATCTTTTTATCATAGAATGTCTACTTTTAAGTAAGTCTACTTTTGCCTTCTTAGAATCCTCTAAGAAAAATTGGTTATAATCTTAGCTTAATTTTCCCAAATGAATTGTTGCTGAATAGTGGGTAACTACAAAAGTTTTGAGATAGACCATGCCATGGTCCATTATTTCACTTCCAAGAAACAGTTGACAGTGTCCTTTCTGATTCACCTGGGCAAGTTTCAACCTACTCAGCTTATAGGTATTGCTGGGAAGGCTTTGTTTGTTTCTGTTTCCACAAATTTTACATTTCTTGACTTTTGTGCTTCTCAAAACTTTCACAATGACCCATGTATAAGCTTATTAAAAGTTGACAGGGCACGGTAGCTCATGCATGTAATCCTAGCACTCTGGGAGTCTGAGGTGGGAGGATCACTTGAACCCAGGACTTGGAGACCACCAAGACCCTGTCTCTACTAAAAGTAGAAAAAATAAGGCTGGGCAAGGTGGCTCATGCCTGTAATCCTAGCACTGTAGGAGGCTGAGGTGGGCGGATCAGTTGATCTTAGGCGTGCAAGACCAGCCAGAGCAAGAGTAAGACCCCATCTCTAAAAATAGCCCCCCCGGGTGTTGTGGTGGGTGCTGGGTGCTTGTAGTCCCACCACTACTTGGGAGGCTGAGGCAAGAGAATCGCTTGACCCCAAGAGTCTGAGGCTGCTGTGAGCTGTGATGCCACAGCATTCTACCCAAGGTAAAAGAGTGAGACTGTCTCAAAAATAATAAATAAGTAAATAAAATAAAAAATAGAAAAAATAGTCAGGTATTGTGGTTGCAGCTGTAGTCCCAGCTACTGGGAGGCTGAGGTAGGAGGATTATTTGAACCTAGGCTGACGCCACACCACTGTACTCCAGCTTCGATGACAGAGCAAGACCTTGTCTCAAAAAAAATAAATAAATAAGGTGGTACACACCTGCCAGAATAGATGATTTGGATTCTAACCACAACCAAAAACTGGACTTCAAGTAAACAATATACATGGCCTGGGCAGGCATGGTGGTTCATGCCTATAATCCTAGTACTCTGGGAGGCTGAGGCAGGTGGATTGCTTGAGCTCAGGAGTTTGAGACTAGATTGAGCAAAAGCGAGACCCCATCTCTACTAAAAATAGAAAAACTGAGGCAAGAGGATCGCTTGAGCCCCAGTTGGAGGTTGCTGTGATCTATGACACCATGGCACTCCACCCAGGGTGACAGCTTGAGACTCTGTCTCAAAAAAAAAAAAAAAATACATGGCCAACAATGTACCATAAAAGAAAATAAATTTCCACTATTAACTTCTGTGATAACAGAAAACAGTACAACGTAATTTCAAGTTCTGTAAATAGATAGACCAATCATCTGCAACTTGATTATAAGGGGTGCCCTGGGGGCCATGTAATAGTCATTTAGCATTATTTATATCTCAAATTGCTCTTAATTTAGCTCAAAATGAAATAATTATAACATGTAAAATTTTTATTTTTTATTTTTTGCAGTTTTTGGCTGGGGCTGGCTTTGAACCTGCCACCTCTAGTATATAGGGTTGGCGCCCGACTCCTTGAGCCACAGGTGCTGCCCCATTGTATAAAAATTTAAGTGACATTAATTCTGCTTCTCCAGTAACATTGTGTGGCCTTCAATGTATACAGAAAACATCCAGGTCTTCAGGCATCTGGGCCATCCTATAAAAACTGACTTTGCTATCACTCTAGGAAGCTGAGGAGAGAGGATACCTTGGGCTCAGAGATGAGCCTGAGCAAGAGTGAGACCCATCTCTACTAAAAATAGAAAGATCAGCCCAGTGTGGTGGTGCCTGTAGTTGTAGCTCCTCAAGAGGCTGAGGTGGGAGGATCACTGGAACCCAGGAGTTTGAGGTACTCTAGTCTGGGCACCAGAGTGAGACTCTGTGTCAAAAAACCCCACAAAACCAAAAAACAAAAAACTGCCGCTCCTGTGTCCTGTCCTTTTACATGTGTTCACTCCAGCATGTACTTCCTCTCTCCTCTCCTATTATTCAGCAGTTAGCTATCCTCCCCTCTCCACCATTTTAAATCCCACCCAGACAGCTTGGAGCCTCCAATTAGGACTGTCCCTGAAGCCCATACTTTCTGTTTTTCTTAGAGCAGTTAGCAAGAAGCATATGTGACAGCTGTGGCCAGGTGATTGAGTAGAGAGGCACTGTCTTGGAAGTCCTTTCTCCACTAGAATGTGTCTAGTTCCTTGAGAGAGTTTCTCAGTGGAATTATGGAGAGCAGATACGGTTTAGGAAAGGGAAGGGGATAGATGCACTCTGATAAAAAGAGATGGCATTTTAAGAAAGCAAAAGGAAACCTTGATTCATTTTTACCTATTTTTTAAATCCAATCCTTTGGTAATGACTTTTTAGACAACACATCTAATATGAGGAAGAGAGAACTGTCATCAAAAGGTGCTGCTAGTACACTGAAAATGAATTGCTTCTCCTCCCCACCCACAGATAAAAACAGACTCAGGTGACAGGGGAGAAGAGAAGGAATCTGGGAGCAGAGGCCACACAAAGAGAACCATCTCTCCTATATATTCTGTCCTCTGGCCTCAGACTTTACTACTTTGGTAATTGGAAAACTGTTAATCATTGGTATATTATAAATTATGATGAAGGCTACTGGTAGATCAGAGGTAAGTTCCTAAAAAGGAACCATTTTTGTTTTTCTCATGTCAGACCTGCATGCAGATGTAACCACATCTCTCCTGTGCTGGCTTCCTCTGACTGTGGTCTTCCCAGCCTTTCCCAAGCCCAGATGCTTTCCCATGGCTCTCAAGTTAGGTTCTTGGAGCTCCTGTCTTCTTTTGTAACTTCTAGTCTGTTACTTAGGAATATAAGAGTATCTACTGTGGGCTCAGTACCTGTAGCTCAGTGGTTAGGGTGCTGGCCATATACACTGAGGCAGGTGGGTATGAACCCAACCTGGGCCTGCTAAATAACAATGACAACAGCAACAAAAAAATAGCCAGGCATTGTGGCAGGTACCTGTAGTCCCAGGTACTTGGGAGGATAAGGCAAGAGAAGTGCTTAAGTCCAAGAGTTAAGAGGTTGCTGTGAACTGTGATGTGACAGCACTCTACTGAGGGCAACATAGTGAGACTCTGTCTCCAAAAAAAAAGACTCCCACTCTACCAACCTAGAACTTCTATCCTTTCTGGAAACTTTTCTAACAAATGAACACTGTAAAGAAATGAAAAAAGTAAAAAACAAAACAAAGGTTGTATATTGTTGTAGAAGAAAACTAATATTAAAGACAGTATCTAAAAGACAAATGTTAAAGTCATGATTCTTGTTCAGGTATATTGTATACTTCTCTTGGAAAGCAGCAACTGAGGCACTCAAGAACAAGATTTATCAGTTGAGCCCTGGAGTAAAATACTATATAGTTTTGATTCCTATGATCAGACAAATGTCTTTCTTCCCATCATGCAGTCAAGTTCATGTTCCAGAGAAAGAAGAGATGAAAACAGTGCCATGCTAAAGACTGTAGGAATATTTTAATTCATATGTTTTAATTACATTACATAATAATAATAATATCACAGTCTATTTTACAAGTTAAATGTTGGGGAATATATGAAATAGAAATGGTAGGAAAAAACTAAACATGGGGTCAGGAACATTAATTTTGCCAAAACCAGGGGCCAAAGTAAGCTGTGTAACCTGCAGGGCTCAAGGAGTAGAAAGAGAAGGTGACAGGTTCAGTACTGGCTTTTGGTATGTTTGTTCCCTTGTGTTTACACTAGGAAGGAGTCAAAGCATGTCCCCAGCCTTAGACTGGGGCTGGGAATTTAGTCTGGTCACTGGAAGATGGCAGCTTAGAAAAAAAAGCCATCTGTTTACCTACCACAGAGCTGGTCCCCTGGTGGCTGCAGGTGGGTTTTGCCGTAGAGGGAATTCGGGGTGGAAGTCTCAAAAATTAAAAGTGGAGGAAAAATGTAAACAGTTTCCTCCTCCCTCCAAAAAACCCAAATTCTTGAAATGCACACACATTCTTCTCTCAAACATAGAAAAGTCTCACTTTGGATGTGCTTACAAGAAGATCGTCGTCGAAAAATTTCGTTTCTATGATAACATTCCCACTGTAAGTAATGAGAGAAACAAAGAGGGCAAAAGAGAGAAGGTAAGCATGTTGGGCACAAGATTTCACGTCCACAAAGCAGTTTCTATCTGGGTTCACTGGGCCCATGGGCATGTATCTACCTAGAGCCTGAACTTCAGGGCATTAAAATCCTTGTCTATATGGTGAGAAGTCTAACGTGATATTTAACTTATGTGATTAGGTTTGTCCCCGTCAAGCTCAGAAATTAGAAGTGAGAATATGTGTCCACTCCTTGGTACACTGTAAAGCCCTCAGTAGAGTGCTCTGCACACAGGGTGCTTATAAATCTGACTCTGGCTCCGATATGGCATTTGTGGACTCTTTGGGTGGTTTACACACAGAAGCCTGCAGACCTCAGGGTTAGTATCCTTCCCTACAATAACTACTATAGTGGACAGCTGGAGTTTGGCCTGCCCTGAATTTTTTCCCATGCTTTAGGGTAAGAGCACTCTGCTCTTCATCTAGGGAACCACCTTCTTCCAATCCATGTGTCAAATGAATGGTTCCTCCCTCACCTGGCAAAAAGGTGAGTTAAAGATGGAATGTGGGTTAAGCATACTCTCTGCTCTGAGTTGGATCCGTCCTATGGTTGCTTATTGTTCCTTGTTTCTCAAGGAAGCTATCCATGGATTCAAGCCCTCTGCAGCTTCCAAGATGCCCCAGCCCACCTCTTTATTCACTCAACTCTGTTGTATCAGCCATAGCCTATTTCTGTGACTCACAACTAAAGAACCCTAAATGATACATATGTATTGTAAAAAGGTGGAATTTCATTTTCCTTAGTGAGCATCTCAGTGCTTCTATTTGTAAAATGAGAGAGACCATGACCTTACTGAGTCACTCTTGCGCTGAATTCAAGACAACTGTTTTTGGGAGTTCTAAAAAGCTAAATATAGATAGTCTCCTAGTTATGATGGATTGACTTCAGATCTTTCAACTTTATGATGGGTTTATTGGGATACTAAAGACATTTTGATTTATAATATTTTCCACTTATGATGGGTATGTCAGGACGTAACCCATTGTAAGTCAAGGAGAACCTGTACTGTTTTTGAGGTTATAAAAAGTGAGACATGCCTTAGCTAAAGATGTTATCATAGATCTAATGGTTTTAGTGCCTGAAAGAAATCAGGCCTAGCCAAGAAGTCAAATGAAGGTTAATAAAATCTAAAAAAAATGCCCCCCTGGGTGGTGCCTGTGGCTCAGTGGGTAGGGTGCTGGCCCCATATACTGAGGGTGGCAGGTTCAAACCTGGCACCGGCCAAACTGCAACAAAAAAATAGCCAGCATTATGATGGGTGCCTGTAGTCCCAGCTACTTGGGAAACTAAGGCAAGAGAACTGCCTAAGCCCAGGAGTTGGAGGTTGCTGTGAGCCGTGACGCAATGGCATTCACATAAAGTGAGACTCTGTCTCTAAAAAAAAAAAAAAATTAAAAAAAATAATAAAAAATGCCCTCCTATACTAACTTTCCAAAGGTAATTAACAACCAGTAGATGCATTTCTGCTGATAATTAATTATGAAAAGGGAAATAGGGTACTCAAAATCTAACCAGCGGGCCAGGTACAGTGGCTCATGCCTATAATCCTAGCACTCTGGGAGGCTAAGGCAGGTGGATTATTTAAGTTCAGGAGTTTAAGACCAGCCTGAGCAAGCATGAGACCCTATCTCTACTAAAAACTGAAAAACTAGGGTGGCGTCTATGGCTCAAAGGAGTAGGGCACTGGCCTCATATGCCGGAGGTGGTGGGTTGAAACCCAGCCCTGGGGCTCAGCGCCTGTGGCTCAATGGGCTAGGGCGCCAGACACATACACCTAAGGTGGCAGGTTCAAATCCCCAGCCCAGGCCCGCCAAACAACAATGATGGCTGCAACCAAAAAATGGCCGGGCGTTGTGGTGGGCGCCTGTGGTCCCAGCTACTTGGGAGGCAGAGGCAGGAGACTCGCTTGAGCCCAGGAGTTGGAGGTTGCT
>CAUYQV010160967.1:0-22381 GCA_963574575.1 Galagoides demidoff
AATCCACAAATTCTTGCTATACCCCATAAACTGTCGGTTTCAAAGATTTTTATTTATTCTTCTGCCAAACACAGCTGATTTCATTCTGCAATTATTTTTTAAGGTAAGAAACAAATCAACTGAAGAAAGAGGTGGGGCTACAGAGCGTCACTGCACCTGAGCCCCTGTCCCGACACAGGCAGAACCTCCGGGGGGTCAAGGTGCTATCAGCTGCAGCTGTGCAGACCCAGCCTCAGTGGGCCTTCTCCAGGAACGCCCTGCAGCACCTGACACATTGCTGGTACACCATCTCGAAGTCGGAGTCATTCCCATAGTAGGGATCTTCAATGATAAGTTGCTTTTGTGGATCATAGCTCCCAAGTAGTTCAATTTTAGCTTTGCGGTTTTTAACTTGATTACTTTTTCTATTCAAATCTCTCAGATTGCTTTCATCCATACACAGTATATAATCAAATGTGAGGAAGTCTTCTTTGGTAATCTGTCTTGCTTTATGGGCTGTGTGAATGCCATGATTTCTCAGGCAGTTCACAGCTCTGGAGTCTGGGGCCCGGCCCACGTTCCAGTCAGAAACAGCGCCGCTGTCAATGACCCAATTCTCTGAAACATTTTCATCAGTTACAAGTTTCCTGAAAACAGCTTCTGCAATGGGTGACCGACAAATGTTACCTAGACACACGAACAGCACTGACTTGGGTACCGCCTCCGCCATCTTCCCGCGCCGATTCCATAGTTTTTATAAAAATTCTATGGTTCCACTAAAAAATTTTGCAAGAAGGGAGCACAGTAAAATATTTTCACTTCAAGAAGATACATACTTCTCTCTACTTCTCTCCTTTGGTCCAACTTACAACTGTGTACATTGTGCATATAATAAATCTGGAACTGAGAGATAGAGAGAAGAAAGACTGAGCTATGAATTTGGGGGCATCAGCAATGGTCAATGCTGAATTCTATGAGTTTTCTATTTACTTTACATATCCCACACATAAAAATGAAGAAATTGGAAACTGAGAAATGCCACATCTAAAGAAACAAAACAAAAGCCCCCCCCTCAAAAAAGAAAAGCCAGAAAAGGTTCTGCTTAGCAAGACAGAAACTATTAGAAAGTAACTATTACTGCGTCCCCACTCTATCCATTCTAGGAAAAACTGAACAAGAAGCTAGACTTCTACGCTCATTACTCTTCCTCTTTTTTCCCTTCTCCCTTCTTAATTTCCAATCACCTTAGTTTCTAATGGCAAAGACTCTGAGAGAATGATATATCAGAGATGATCAAGTCAGGATCTAGAACTTTCATGTTTTAGGCTAATCCTGTGGTGACCTTGGAGCCCATGCACAGGACCTGGACATCCACCTCCACCCAGCAGAAATGAAGCAACTCTACCCTGCCCCCTGAGGTAGGATTAGAGCAGGCATTATGAAGAGCTGATTCTCACCCAATGGTAATGAGTCCACCACTCACAACATCAATGGAGACCATGTGGACAGCCACAACTTCCACTTAAGCCTTGTAGCAATGAGAAATCCCTTCATTGTGGGTGTCAATGGAGTTTGAGTAGGAAACTTGGATTTCTATCCCTACCTGTGAATAAGGCATCAGTGCCTTACCTTTCCATGTCAGAACAGTGTCAGAGAAAGCCCGCTGACAGACAAACTTAAATAAGAACCCTCCTTACCTAACACAAAAACATCCAGGTTTCTATTGAAAAATCATTCATCATAAACAAAATCAGAAAAATTTCAAACTAAATGAAAGCAGAGTGGCAAATCCCAACCCCAAAATGTTGAAGGTGTTAGAATTATCTGACAAGAATTTTAAGGCAGCCATGATAAAAATGATTCAGTGAGCAATTATAGACAAGCATGATACACATGAAAACATAAAAGAAAAGAAAACCACAGAGAAGAAATACCCTTATTTACATCTATATAATGAAGAACTGAAGGGAAATTTTAGAACTAGAAAACAAAATAAATGAAATAAGAAGGTCTGTGAATGTACTCAACAGAAGAATGGAGGGACAGAGAGAGGAGTCAGCGTATTGTAATGTAGGACAGTAGATATTACCCAGTCTGAACAACAGAGAGAAAATGTAAAGAGAGACTCAAAGACATGTGGTGCTACAACAAATGCCCCAAATTTGTGTCACTAGATTTCCAGAAGGGACAGGAAAAGGAGGGCAAGGCTGTAAAAGTACTAATAGGTACAATGGTTGAAAACTTACCAAGTAGGGCAAGAGATGTAAACTTAAGAAGCCAATCAAATATCAAAGAGAAATACAAAGAAATCCACTTCAAGATAAGTAAAAGTTAAGCTTTTCAAATAATGAAGATTAAATAAACATTTTGACAGCACTCAGAATGAAGTGGTTCCTTATCTACAAGGGGAAAACAATTTGCCTGCCAGCAGATTTCTCATTAGCATGGAGGCCAGAAGGATGGGGCACAAATTTTCAAAGGTTGAAATAAAACAGTTGTCAAACTCAGTACCTTATACCTAGTGAAAACATACATCCAGAATGAAGGGGAAATCAAGCAATTTTCATTGATGGAAAACAAGAGAATGAGTTCTCAGCAGACTTACCCTAAAAGAATGGCTACAATAAGCTATCAAATTAGAAAAGAAGAAATCTTATATGTCAGGAAGAAAGAAAAGGATGGTAAGCAAATTATGAGTAAATATTCAGACTCTCCTCTTGAATTTTCTAACTTTTGTTTGATCGTTGAAGCAAAAATTATAAAAATTGATGTGGTTCTGAAAGTATGTGGAGAAATTATTTAAAATATTTTTAAATGAATGAGGGTAAAGGGATATAGAAGTAGTATTTCTATATTCCCGTGTAGTTATAAAATAATAATTCTATTAGATTGATAAATTATGTATATATAAAGCAACCACTAAAAAACCATACAAAGAAATATACTAAAAAAACATCCTATGAATAAAAATACAATTTTAAGAAAATGTTTAACCCAGAGGAAGTCAGAAAAAAAAATAAAGAGATTAAGAAAACCCAAAACCAAAGTAAAATAACAGATTTAAGTCTTAATATACCAGTAATTAGATTAAATGTAAATGGTGTAAATGTGCCAATTAAAAAACAGCAATTGGAAAAGTAGACTTAAAAAACATGATTAAACTATATGCTGTTTACAAGAAATTAATTTTAAGTATAAAGAGGGAAAATATGTGTTATACAAACTATTAAAAGAAAGGATAAATGGTCATATATTATTAGATAAAGCACACTCCAGAGCCACAAAAATTATCAGAAATAGAGAAGGATGTTGTATGATGATAAGAGGATCAGTCCACCAAGAGAACATTTGCAAGTACATATACAACAAAAAATGAATATATGAAGCCAAAAATGATAGATAAATCCAAATGTAGGATTCATTCCTTTCTGAACAACTGATAGAACTTGACAGAAATCTCAAGGATATGGAAGAAGTAAACAACAGTACTTTTTAAGAAACTCTAGTTAGCATTTCTGAAACTCTGCATGCAATAGCACAATAAATGTTCTTTTCAAGTATGCATAGAATATAAACTAAGATAGATGTCCTAGGCCATGAAACAAATCTCAAGAAATTTAAAAGAATTGAAATTATATAGAATATGTTCTTCAACCACAAAGGAACAAAATTAGAAATCAGTAAGACAAAAGGAAAAATCTCTAAGCACTTGAAAATTAAACAAATATTTATATAATCCATCAACAGAAGAGTAAATCTCAAAAGAAATTCAAAACTACATTGAATTTAATGAAATGAAAATTCAATACAAAATTTGCGGAACATAGCTAACAGAACTAAGAGAGAAATTTATAGCATTAAGTACACATATCAGCAAAGAGAAAAAGAATTCCAAATCAGTTAATTAAGCTCTTGTGTCAAGAATCTAGAAGAAAAGAAAAAGAAATCTCAAATAAGTCAAAGAATAAAATAATGATAGAAGCAGAAATAATTAAAATTGCAAACAGAAAAAGATAAAGTTAACAAAGAGCTGTTTTCTTGAAAAGACAAACTTTCATCAACATTAACAAACAAAAACAACAACAAAAGATTGGAGATACAACTTATCCAATAACAGAAATAAAACAGGAGCTATTACTATAATCCTTGGGGATTTCAAGATCATAATAAGAAAATAAAATGAACAATTTTATACACACGATTTTAACAATGTAGATGAAATAGATCACTTCCTTGAAAATCATCAACTACTACAACTCACCCAACATATATAAGAGTTCATTTGAATAGCTATTAAAGAAATTAAGTTCATCACTTAAAAATTACTTCCTTCAACATAAGAAATCATTAAGCTTTACTGGTTCCAGTGAGAATTCTACAGATATTTAAAAATTAACACCAATTCTACACAAAGTCTTCCATAAAATAGTAGAAGAGGAAATACTTTCCAATTTATTTTATGAAGTCATTGTTACCCTGATATCAAAACCAGAAAACACACACACACAAAAGTACAGACTTGTGTCACTCAGCATTAAAAGGGATGTATTAACTCTCCCTAAAACCTCCTAATTTTAAAGACTATGTTGTTTAATTTTTACATATTTGAGGATTTTTCCAGTTTCCCTTACTCTATTGATTTCTAGTTTCATCTTATTATAATTGGAAAAGACATTTTGTATAATTTCAATTTTTTTGAATTTGTTAAGTGTTGTGATCAAACATGATCTATCTTGAAAATGTTTCAAGTGTACTTGAAAAGAGTGTACTCTGTGTTGGATGAAATGTTCTGTATATGTCTGTAAGGTTCACTTGCTCTAGGTAGTTGTTCAAGTCCTCCGTTTCCTTATGGATCTTCTGTCCAGTTGTATGTAGGGTATTTAAGTCTCCTACTTTTATTATGTTGCTATGTATTTCTCATTTCAATTCAAAGCATAAATACTTACAATTGGTGTACTTTCTTGTAGAAGTGACCCTTTTAACATTAAACAATGTTCTTCTTTGTCTTTGGTGATAGATTTTGATGGCGTTTATTTTGTCTAATATTAATCTAGCCACTCCTGTGTTTTTTGGGTTACCATTTCCATGTCTTTCTTCAGTCCTTATTTTTAGCCTACGTGTGTTCTGAGTCTTTTATAGATAGCATAAACTTGGCTATTGTTTTTTGATCCATTCAGCTAATATGTTTGATGGGTGAGGTTATCTCACATTTAAAATAATTACTGATAGAAAAGTACTTACTATTGCCATTTTGTTGTTTTCTGCATGACTTGCAGGTTTTCATCCCACTTTTCTCTTGCTGCTTGCCATCCTTTGTATTTCATGGATATTTTTTGTAATGTCGTGATTTAATTCACTTCTCATTTTCTTATATGTATATTCTATAAATATTTTCTTTGTGGTTATTATTGCAATTACATAAAACATATATTACTATAATTACATGAATGCATTAAAGCTATAGAATTCAATTTTAAACTGATAACTTCAGTCAAATGCAAGAACTTCTCTGCTAGAGCTTCATCCCCTTCACTTTGTTAATGTCACAAATTAAATTTTTATATGTTGTATATTCATTAATGTAGATTTATAGGTATATTTTATGCTTTTGTCACTTAAATTTTATTACCAAAATTATTCTAATACAAGTTGCTAATTTTGTCCATGTGTTTACCTGTACTAGAGTAGGTCTAATAGTAATGAACTCCCTCATGTTTCATTTATCTGAAACCTTTCTCCTTCTTTCCCTCCCTCCCTTTTTTTCTTTGACAGAGTCTTGCTCTAATACCCCAGCTGGAGTACAGTAATATAATCATAGCTACTTGCAACCTCCAACTCCTAGGCTCAAGTGATCCCCTTGCCTCCGCCCCCTTGGCATCTAGGATTATAGAGCATACCACTAGCCTGTCTAATTTAATAGATCTTTTTTTTTCTAAAGGATCTTACCATGTTGGCCAGGCTGTTCTTGAACCCCTGACCTCAAGAGATCCTCCTACCTTGGCCTCACATAGTTCTGAGATTACAGGCATGAGCCACTGTGCCTGGTCTGTCTTTCATTTTTGAAAGATAATTTGGCTGGATGCATACTGTTTGTTGATAAATTTCCCTTTTAACATTTTGAACATATCACCCTATTCCCTTCTGTCTTGCCAAGTTTCTCCTGAACAATCTCCTGAAATCTTTATATGAGCTCCTTTGTATGTAACAAACAGATTTTCTCTTGGAGCTTTCAAGATTCTCTCGTTCACTTTAGAGAGTTTGAGTGCAATGTATCTTGGTATAAATGCTTTCTCTTTGATTTAACCTAGAGGTCTTTGAGCTTCTTAAATCTCTATATCCACTTTTTCCTAATATTTGGGGAGTTTTCAGCCATTTTTTTTTTTCACATAATCTCTCTATCCCTTTCTCCTTCTCTTTCAAACCTAGGACTACCACATTGTATTGGCCCACTTGATAATGTCCTTTAGATCCTCCTTGATTTTTCTCATTTATTTTACTTTTTGCTTCTGTGCCTTGATGACTTAAAGTTATCTAACTTAAAGTTTTCTGATATTCTTTTCTGCTGATCAAGTCTGCTCTTGAACCCCTCTGATGAATTTTAAGTAAAGTTATTGTATTTTTCAGCCCCAGAATTTTTTTTTATAGTTTTTCCTCATTAATTTTCTCATCTTGTTCATGTACCATTTTCACTTAGTTGTTTATCTATGTTCTCTTCTGGCTCGTAAAGCATCTCAATGACAGTTATTTTAAATTATTTGTCTGGAAGCTCAGATCTGCATTTCTTAACACTGGTTTTTGGAATTTTATTTTGTTGCCTTCATTTGGGCCATGCTTCCCTGTCTTTGTATACTTTGTGAACTATATCTGCCTGGAATTTGGACTGAAAAAGCAACCACTTTTCCAAGTCTTCACATACTGGCTTTATCCAGGGAAAGACTTTCACCAGTCATCCCAGCTGGATGTTGTATAATCTCTCTTTTCTTATCTCTCTCTCTTCCTGGGATATCCTTGTGGAATTGCAATTCTAACAGGCTATATGTCTCTACTTTCAGCAGCTTCCAAACTGTAGTGCTGGTCTCTTCAGTACTCTGAGTCAGGTGAGACAGAGGTCATCCCCTGGCTAGCCCCATAATCCAGAAGTTTGGACTTATAACTATTTCTCTTGTTTGTGTCCTAGAGGAAGAGCCTTGGAATGGGGCCCCATGGTTTATGTGGCCTGGGCACCAGAGCTTCTCATCTGGTTTCTGCAATTCTCAGTAGTATTCTGCTTCATGTATTGTTAACTTAGTGCCTCTGCCAGAGGAGGGGGCCCTCTAGGTTCCTAGCTGCCATCTTGATGATGCCACTCATTCAATTGATTGATTGTCAACTAACATGCCAAGAAAATTGAATAAAGACTATTCAGTCTTTTCAACATATGGCTCAGAAAAATGTATTACCCACATGCGAAAAAAGAAATCTTGACCCATACCTTGTGCTATATATAAAGTTAAGTCAAAAGCAATCATAAACTTAAAAATTTATAAATGCAAACCGTATTACATGTGTACATCTTGATCCAAGCATCTACATGTAAATGTAAAGATCCTGGAATGACTTAACCAATTTTGAAAATGTGAAGCATTATTTGAGGACCCATATTACCTTATTTTGCAATTTAATAATAAGCTACTGTGACTGTGTGGTTTGGTTTAAGAATAGGTAAATAGACCAAGGGAATCTAATGTAAAGGCCAGTAACGTATCCAAGCAGACAGAGTCAAATACTGTTTGACAAAACTTCTATTGTATTCAGTATGAAAAGGAAAGTCTTCATTAATCTTTTTGTTCTTTACAGCAAAACAAAACAAAAAAGAACTTTGCCCTATATTTTACACTGTACAGAAAACTCAAATCAAGATGGATTACAGACCTAAATATAAAAGCTAAAATTATGTAGCTCTTTGTTCCCTGGAGAATGAATATCTTTGGTACATCAAAGAAGGTAAATTACTTAAACACAAGCAATAAATGAAAAATTTGATAAACTAGATACATTAAAATTAAAGTACCCTCTTCATCAAAAGAGGGGAGAAAAATCTTCATAAAACATATCTACAGAAAAAGTACATTAAGACAACATAAAGAACTTTTACAAATTAATAGCAACTCATGAAAAATGGGGGAAATACTTGTATACATCCATCATGAAAAGGATTTACAAATGGTCAATAAACATAAAAAAAACACAACTGCATTTGTCATTATGGAAAAGCAGCTTAAGACCATAGTGAGTTACCACTGTATAACTAATCAGAATTTCTAAAATTTAAATCTAGTATAAATTCTAAATGTTGAAGAGGATGCAGTGAAGCTGGTGCTCTCTTGTAGCATGGGTTGAAATATAAAACAGTGAAACCACTAGGGAAATTTCTGGCAGTTGTATTTATACGGTTAAAGACATATCTGTCTTGTGAACCAGCAATTCCACATGTAGTGGTTTTCCTAAAGAGATAAAAATGTGCCTCTCCAAGAACTTATACACAAATACTTATTGCATTTTTATTCACAACAGCAAAAATGTGCAACAATCCGAATATCCATCCACAGGAGAATGGATTAATAAATCATGGCATATTCACACAGTGAATTAGTCAGAGTATTCAGCAATGAAAAGAAATAGACTGCCACTATATGTAACATCATAGAGGATACGTGATGTTATTTCAGTTTTGTGAATAGTATGAATGGGTATAGAAATCCATAGTGGGATTTTTTTCCCCAAAATAATGGTGGGGAAGACAGACTGGAAAGAATCATGAGGGAACTTCTCAAGGTGATGGCAAGGCTGCATATCTTGACTGGGGTGTTGGTGACATGAACATATACAACTGTATATTTATCATATTGTTCACTAAAAACATATACATTTAAAAATCTGTATGTACATTTACCTTAATAAAATGTTTCCAGAAGAAAGAAAATGAAAACTATTTTCAATCAAATGACAATAAGGCAATTCCTTACTAGTAAACAAGCACTAATGAGAATACCAAAGGTTATTTTTTGTTTATTTATTTATTTTTAGAGACAGAGTCTCACTTTGTCAGCCTCAGTAGAGTGCTGTGCTGTCACAGCTCACAGCAACCTCCAGCTCTTGGGCTTAGGTGATTCTCTTGCCTCAGCCTCCCAAGTAGCTGGGATACAGGCACCCACCACAATGCCAAGCTATTTTTTTTGTTACAGTTTGGCTGAGGCCGGGCTCAAACTCTCAATATATGGACCCAGCGGCCTACTCTCTGAGCCGGAGGCGTCACCCCCAAAGGTTATTTTTTAGCCAGAAATAACAGGTGTTGACGAGAATATCTATGCAATTCCCATAAGCTGCAGGTGGCAGCGTAAATTAGTACAATGCTTAAAACTATTTGGTCTTGTTTATAAAAGCTTATTATGAACCATCAACTTCACATCTCTTTACCTAGCACTATTCATTTGTAACTGAGATTTTAGAATAGAGAGTATTCCATGTGTATCTGCGGTTTCCATAAAATAGGGGAAATTAAAGGTCAAGCATAAAATAGAAGAAGTAGATTCTCTGTTTAGATGGTGAGCCCGATAGACATTAACCTCTGACGGAACCTGGGCTCCTGAGTTGGGCTGAGAATCAAAGACAGTAAATATAGGACAATATAAAGAGAACATTGCCGACTCAGACCAGCAGGACATGACCTTGCACGCTACACCCTAAATCCCCCGACGTCTGCACAGTCTCAATCCTCGACTTTCCCAGTAGCCTAATGCCTGCAAACATGAGGCTGTATGAATGCCTCTTGATAGTCTCATTATTTTATTTTCATTAAAACCAAATATTTCCCCTGATTTAAAAAAATAATCACACAAATGGTACCTTCCCTACCCAGATCTTTGTCTTTTATTTCAAAAGCTTTGAATCAACATTTATTATGTCCCTAACACTGTGTTGGTGGAGGAGCTTGCCCAGAGGGTTATGAAAGGCATTTCAAGAAAGGAGAGAAGCAAGGATGGATCCTAACAGCTGGAGAATTAAAGTAATTCTGTCTCACTGAACTCTAGGCAGCAAAGGGAGCGGGGTAAGAGATCAAGATGGAAAGGTGGAAAACCCCAGTTCTGATGGGTTTTTGTAGAGATGCGTGAATCTTCAACTCTGTGCTAAAGGAATTACCTTGAGTTTTTACCACTTCGCTCACTGGTTTGTTTAAAGATTGAAGCCTCCAATCACTTTATCTCCCCAAGACTGTTCTGAAAGACAAATGCTCTCCAGGAGTTTACAGATTGTCTCTCCATAAATCGAGCCACAGGAGGAACATAAAACTCTACCTTGGAAAACAATGTGGGAATTTTAAAATATTTAATCTGTGCTTGACACAGTGTAGCGAGAAAGCGTCCAGTTTCCTCCCGTTGGTCCTGCTTTCCAGACTGTACGTGCCGACCTCCTTCATATCAAGACCTCTCTCCACAGACTTCATTATCTACTTCCTCTGCAGGTTTGTGTTGGCACCTTTTAAAAACTCCATCCAGGGATGCTTTAGTGAAAGGAAGGATTACATTTATGTGAAAAGGGAAATAAAAAAGCACTTTATTGATTTCCTCTCCTGTCTGGCTCAGACACTGCTCTCCCGGCTCTTCCACGTCAAGGTCTCGGCCACACTGGCCTTCCTCTCTCCTTCCAGGCTGCCCATGCCCCTGTGTTTCCATTTCTCCTTCTATGTAGATATTAGAAAACCTCTGGATCATCATTTCAAACCCTTTCTTGGTGTATTCTTTAGTTTTTAAATCCCATGTACTTCTACCCAAATGAACATCTACCAGGTTCTACCCAGTAGAACCCAAATGAACATCTTCAAGTCCAGAAGCAGAGAAAAATGGGGCCTCTGGAAAAGCAGTTAGATAGGTGATAGACTGGAGGCAGAAAGTCCACCACAATGCCCCGCTTGTCATTGAAGGAAGAAATGAGGGGAGCCCAAAGTGCGACAGTGGACACAGAGTACAGGCATCAGATTCAAGGGATAGCAAAGAGGTTTCATCGTAGGACTTTGCTTCTGGCTTTTGCAGCTAAAAAGTGGCCAGCCATTCATGGAGACAGGTGCAAGAGTGCAAGTAGGCTTTGGTAAAGAGACAGAAACCCCTGTAGCTAATAAGTAGAGCCCTCCAAATAGCTATTTAGGAGCTTGGCAGAGAATTCTAGCATACATGTGTGACTTGGGAGTCATCTACATGTAAGCAGAAATTAGAGCCATGGGGTTCAATTAGCCTACCAAAGAATAATGTATTGAGAAAGGAGGGGAGAAACTCAAGCACCAGAGAAGGGTTCATGACAGAAACTGTGTGAAGAAGCCAAGGGGAAAGAGAATAAGAAAAAACTGAGTAATGAGCAGAATCGAATGCTATAGAGAACTTGAAAAAGGTAAGCAGAGAAAATGTGCTTTGGATTTAACAACACAGTTAATTACGGACTCACTGAGGATTCATCATACGGAAACTAGAAGGGAACATAAAGGGATAAAATGGAGAAATCTTAGAGATTGCTATTTTGTAAAGGAAGAGGATAGTCCAGGGGTGAGGCAGTATTTTATTTTATTTTATTTTATTTTATTTTATAGAGAAAGAGTCTCACTTTGTCACCCTTGGTAGAGTGCCATGGTGTCACATAGCTCCCAGCAACCTCCAACTCCTAGGCCTAGGTGATTCTCTTGCCTCAGCCTCCCAAGTAGCTGGGACTACAGGTGCCCACCACAACACCTGGCTATTTTTTTGTTGTTGTTGCAGGTTTTTGCCAGGGCTGGGTTTGAACCCACCACCCTCGGTATATGGGGCCAGTGCCCCACCCACTGAGCCACAGGCACCACCCTATTTTATTTATTTTATTTTATTTATTTATTTTTTTTGAATTTTTTTTTTAAATTTTATTGAATGGTAACTATGTACATTAATGCACTTCTGGGGTACAGTGTGGGGTTTTCGCATGCAATCTGAAATACTTCCATCAAACTGATCAACACAGCCTTCATGTTATTTTCTCAGTTATAGTTTTAAAACATTCTGATTCTACTCTTAGAGAGTTTCACTTGTACTTGATAGACCTCAAAAATGGTTATTTTATTTTTTAAATTTAATTTTTTGTTATTAAATCATAGCTGTGTACATTAATGCAATTATTGGGTACAATGTGTTGGTTTTATATACAACTTGAAATACTTTCATCAAACTGGTTAACATAGCCTTCATCGCATTTTCTTAGTAATTGTGTTCAAACCTGGCCCAGGCCTGCTAAACAAGGACAACTACAACAAAAAATAGCTGGGTGTTGTGGCAGGTGTCTGTAGTCCCAGCTACTTGGGAGGCTGAGGCAAGAGAATCACTTAAGCCCAAGAGTTTGAGGTTACTGTGAGCTGTGATGCCATAGCGCTCTACCGAGGGCAACATAGTAAAAATGAAAAATAAAAAGAATTCAGTTATCCTGGCTATAAGAAGTTACTAGAATGATCTTAAGTTATCTGCATATAACATTCTGCTTTACAGAGTACAAGCCTCAGAAGGACATGAATGAAAACAGAGGCACAAATAGATCTCAAAACAAAACCCAGGTACTCTATATTTCTGTAAGAGTCTAGAAAAAAACGTGAAGGATTAGGAACAGGCGATCTGACAATAAGAGAGGGAATGGCACATTCACATATGGCAGAGGTGTGAAATTTAGTCTTGATAACTGCCTCGGAGAAGAGAAGGAAAATGATAGCCAGGGATTGTGGTTGGCACCTGTAGTCCCAGCTACTGCGGAGGCTGGGACAAGACTATCGCTCGAGCCCAAGAGTTGGAGGTTGCTGTAAGCTGTGATTCCCCTGAGGCTCTGTCTCAAAAAAGAAAAAACAAGAAAGAAAGAAAGAAAGAAAAGGAGGACAATGGGTTCTAAGATTTCTTCCATGATTTCACAAGAAGTCTTGGAAACAAGAATCAGAATTATTCATTGAGGTTTTTTTGCCATTGTTTTCACTTTTTAAAACTAGCCCTGTTTTGTCTTCTCTGAGACTGTTTGGATTGTAATTCCAATGTCCTTTGAACTTTGTTCTTTGATAAACCTTGGGTAGAAAATGCATGCCAAGTACAACTGTGAATCAGAGATTGGAGACTCCTGATGGTTCTGGACATAGCTTCCTGGTCTGTGCTTGAAAAGACAAGTCTTCAAACTTACCAGGAGGAAAAACATTTCTATAGTAATTAACTATAAGCTTCTGAAATTAAAGGCATTTTGTTTGAAAAAAAAAAATCCTTTTTGCCATCCCCATCAGGCTGCAAGGGGAAGAAAGAAACATCTCTCAGGACTAGTCTCCATCAGGACGTCTCCACCACATGGTTTCTGCTTGTTCTTCTTCCAAACATGATGCCTTTTAAGCAGCCTGACACCACACATCTGAGGCTTTGGAGGGAGAATTAGAGATTTGGGGCTAACCACTGTTCCGCTAAGATGTCTTCCCCCCTCCTTGCAAATGACTATAAGTGTAGCCATTTGTGATTGAGAATTGTCTTTGATTTAAAAACTTTTATAAAGGTGATAGTTTAAAATGATCGAGGTCTGTATTTCTTCTTCTTCCCAACAGGCTGTCTCGGCGTCTCAGTAAATTTATAGTTCCACTCGATTCCAACTGGCTGGCTTGCGTTGCATTTGCGTTAGCCGGCTCATTCTTCCCCATAATTGAAATCCATAAAAGCTAAAATCTGGCCCCAGGGATTTAAGTGGACCTCATATACTCAAAGGGAATTTTTCGGCACAGAATTTAAAGTCTATCATGTTTTCAGGGATCTGGTGTGACGGAAAAACAGAACCAAGAAGAATAAAGCTTCCAACTTCAAAAGCTGGACAACTTGGGGACGACCCTTTGGTTTCCATATGGGAAGAGGACAGACATTGGGATCCATGTTAGTGCCCCTCACTCTGGGTTCCATTTGTGAGGAGGGAAGACGTTGGGATCCATATTAGTGCCCCCCCTCCACCCCCACCCCAGGGGATGAAAGGATGAAGTGGTCATTCACAACAACTGGAAGCCGGGGGGGCCATCTACATGACCAGTTCTCCATAGCGAACTGGCTGACACTTCCTTTCAAGGTTACTGCACTGTACGGTAGTGTCCTCGAACACACCGAGAAGAGGTAGGGTGAACTGAGCATTATACTAACACGCTCAAGAAACAAACACACAAGAAGATAGAATGTTTAACTTCCATATTGCCCCCGAAACATTTTTCACTATAATCACCCCTTAATAGAATTAATCTAGTAATCAGTAAGAATTTTGGCTTTGCCAGGGAAAAATGGATTTAATAAGAAGGCAACCAGCCCAGTCAAAATGTGCTGCCTATGAATGTCTCTGTCATTCTTCGACTTTTACCTTCGCAAGATTGATCTGGGTTGTGGAATCTCACGGAAATGCTACTGTACTGGTACGTAGTACCCATAGAGGTAACTGTATTTTTCTAATGATGCATCTGTTTTTGGTAGCAAAAAACAAATGTTATTTAATGTTATCTAAATGTCAGGATTGGGGACTACACACCTATGAAAGCAGCTAAAATGAAAAACACGCGGTGTCCCAAAAGTTATCCCTAAAGTTGCCGTAGGTAGGGATAAGGGGAAGTTGTAGCCAAATGACCTTTATTTACAAAGTATTCATTATAACATTTACAAAGAGGTGGCCAACACAGAGAATGTTTTGTAAATACTTTGTGAAATTTTGTAATGAATACTTTTTTAATAAAGGTACCCATTTAGCTATAATTTCCTATTTTCCCAATGTATGGTGAATTTGGGGGTGACTTTTGGGACACCCTGTAATGACAGTACCAAACGTCTCACCTCTCTGGGAATGTAAAGTCATGGAAATGCAAAATTGTATATAACTACTCTGGAAAAGAGTTTGGCAATTTTGTAAAAACAATCAGACATACATAAACCATATAATCCAGCAGTCACAACCTTTGGTATTCATCTCAGAGAAACGAAAACATTTATCTGCACAGAGATCTAATTATAAGGGTTCCCAGCAGCTTTATTTGTAATAGACAAAAATAGGGGGTGGGGTAAGGGAAACAGACGTGCTCCAGAGGAAGAACTGTTAAATGCCGTATATCCTTAATGTGGAACACTATTCAACAACAAAAAGGTAAAATCTATTATACACACTACAACTTGCTTAGAGCTCAAGGGAATTACACTAAGTAAAAAAAAAAAAAAAAAACAGTCTCAAACCTGTACAACTCTATGAAACATTCTCAAAGTGGTGAAATTATAGAGATTGGGAATGGATCAGTGAGTGCTGGGGTTAGGGACGGGGAGGGAGGTGGCTGTGAATATAAAGGGTGGCATCTTTTGCCATAAATAGGTCTCTATCTTGATTGTGGTGGTGGTTTGTGAAGCTACACATGTAAACCTCATTGAATGACACACACATGTGTGTGTGTGCACAGTGTAGGTAAAAATGGTGAGATCTGAACATGGTTTGTGAATCATACCACTATTGTATCAATATCAGTTTTCTGGTTTTGAAATTGTCCTTGTTACATAACTTATGGCGAAAGGCACGTGAGACCTTTCCGGTAGTTTTGCAACTGTCTGTGCCTCTATATCTTTTCTAAATAAAACGCTTAAAAAATGGGGTATGAAATGAACATGGGGCTATCCCCTGAAAAAATTATTTTAAAAATACGACCAACTTTCTTTTCTGAGAATAAAAAGCCTGGAGTGATGATTTGTGGATATATTGTGACTCTAAATATTGGAGTTAGTCACAAACATAAACTTACTGCTCAGTGTGAGAGACCTATTTTCATGTTTCTGTAAGCTCAGTCGCCCAACTCAAAGCGTGTGTCAACATTTTCTTCTCATTGCAAAATGCCTCTTTATCCTAAAAAAAAAAAAAAAAAAAAAAAAAAAAAGTTCCAGAAAACCTAGCAACTGGCTTGCTGAGCAGGGAAAGGTGCTGTCTTACTGTTGGTGTCACAGCTCGCCACGCCCAGAGTCTGAAGACAACAGCTACCTGCCACCTACCCAAATGTGACTTTAGACTCAGCCCAACACCAGAAGCTCAGACTTACACATTAACAGAACCAAACTCTTTTTCCTACTTATAAGAGTTCACCAAAGCAGTCAGAAATGTTAGTGTTCACATTCATTACCGCGCTCAGAGTAGAAACATATCCAGGGATTACTGAAGAGATACCCGGGAAGTTATTCATGTAAGTCCTGGTTAAATACATTACCATTAATGAGAAAGTCAGGACTAGCATCTTCCTGACCTCTGCCTGAGATCCAACTTTCCTTCCTAGCTCTCTGGTCCAGCAATGTGGGCAGGAGGACCCCCTGCTGCCCCCTCACTCTAGAAGCCCCATCCTAGACCCCATCTAGCCACTTTCTTCACCTTGGGACAAGAATTCCAATTCTCTTACAAATGTCTGAAAAAAGTCTAGATTTCTTTCCTATAACCAGATACTCCAGGTTACAATCTGACCACAGATAAGCAGAAGGTAGTTCTGAAAAAGCCACAAAAGAGAAGATATTAGCCTAACAGGGCTATTGTCAACAGAGTAAATTTTATTTTATTTTTTTGAGACAGAGCCTCAAGCTGTCACCCTGGGTAGAGTGCTGTGGCATCACAGCTCACAGCAACCTCCAACTCCTGGGCTCAAGCAAGTCTCCTGCCTCAGCTTCCCAAGTAGCTGGGACCACAGGCACCTGCCACAACGCCTGGCTATTTTTTGGTTGCAGCCGTCATTGTTGTTTGGCAGGCCTGGGCTGGATTTGAACCCGCCAGCTCAGGTGTATGTGGCTGGTGCCTTAGCCACTTGAGCCGTGGGCACTGTGCCAACAGAGTCAATTTTAAAGAGGGACTGTTATTATAAACTACAGAAGATGAAAGACAGAGAAATAAACCAAGATGAGTATTAGCAGATTCTAGAAGTTGGTTTTGAATTCCTCAAGTTTGAGGCTGAATCTAACTGGAAGAGCAGGACACAAGGACCCCAGTAGCTAAGCTTCTGTACTCATTATGATGACGGCACGGAATGGGACTTGAACCAACACAATGCACGGGGACCCCCAGGAATGCTGACTCATGTTCCCCAGCTGGTTCTGTGAAGAGGGCTGGGAAAGTCACAATACAACCTCTGTCTTACTGCTTCTATAGAATCAGTGACTCAAAACCCCTCATAGAGGAAGAGATTATATCTATGCAGGGACCAGAGAAAGGGTTCCCAAATATTAAACTTCACAGATCAAGAATTACTTGGGCTGGGGGCTTCAGTGATTGCATCTCTCCCTTGTTTCTAGATGGTGCTCAGACTCTGGACCATACGTACAACTTAAATAATCCGAGAGCACATTGAGAGTATAACGTAGTTTGTATCAAGGAATTTCCAACATTTCTGGTATCTCCTTTGCCCACCTTCATATTCTTGCTTTGCAAGGTGAGCTATGATGTCATCACTCAGGATTCAAGGGCACGAAGCTCACAGCCTAGCAGAGATTCAAAGAATTTTCTTGAGATCACTGCCTTGGAAACAAAAGTAGTAGGATATACAACTTGCATCACATGTCAATAAATAAGGTCATGCTCTCAGAGAAGCAATAACAATTAAACCCATCAACTTTCACTGAGGTTGAGGAAACAAAAGGCCTTCCGGTTTACAGTGGCCTCATGCCAGGAGACTGCTAAGCGTGGAGAACAATCAGACCTCAGGCCTAAGAATGCTATCTTCTAAGAAGAATGTGCTAATGAAAATTTTCAGGAACAGTAATTTCCTCAAGGTTACTACGAGAATGTTAATCAGCCAGGACCTCCAAGGATTAGTGGTCAGGTGAATATTCTCCAGCAGGTGCGAGAAAGGATACACCTCTTCTCTGAGAAAGTTTATAGGGAAGAAGGATTTGATGTTGTGTGCTGCTACTAACTTTTATCAATAACTGTAAAGCAGCTTGTCATTAATGAAAGACTTAAACAGCATCTAGACTTCTGAGGATGTAAGCAGAGCTCATTGAAGAGGCAGGGCAAAAAGGAAACAAAAATGCTGACCTGAAAATGAACTTGGGTTTCCTGGCCTACTACAAAGTTAAGCAAACGTTTCTTGCCTTGGCAAAAATGTTAATTTTAGGCCTATAAGGCAGCATTGATCTCCTCTTAAGTCAATTCTCTTGATCAGAGTTCTAGCTCTGAACTTCCCGTGAAGATAATAATTCCCAACAACATATTTATCCAGCTATGACTCCGGAAACTTCCGAGACGCATCAGCCAGTGTGACGGGGTCAAACTCACATGGAACAGTAAGAGCAAAAAGCCACCTTGTCAAAATTTAAGGTATCTACAGCCAAAGGCTGAGGCCTAAGGTCCAAACTCTCATTTCCATATCCCCTGCATTCAGAGAGGTCAATGCCCCAATTTCTGAGACAAAGTCTCCTATCACTCTTTCAGTATCACTGAGTTAGCCAGAGTGTTGCACAGTCCCACGACTTGAATGTTCTTGCAACTGTCCCCTGATGTCACAGGCAGGCTGTTCAACCTCTCTGGTGCTCACTTCAATATTTTCAAAGGGGAAGAATTCCACCAGAGACGGGAATGTCTTTTGTTTTCACAACCTCAGTGAAAGCTGATGGGTTTGTTACTGCTTCTCTTAGACCACCACGGTATTTATTGACATTGAATACAAGCCGTGTATCCTACCACTTCTGTTTCCAAGGCAGCAATCTCAGCAAAATTCTTTTAATCTCTGCTCGGCTGCAAGCTTCATGCTCTTGAATGACATTACAACTCACTTGCAAAGCAAGAATGTGAAGGTGGGCAAAGAGATACCAGAAATGTTGGACATTCCTTGGTACAAACTAAATTATACTCTCTACGTGTTCCTAGATTATTTAAGTTATACGTATGGTCCCATGGAGTGGTTATGAGAACTGGGAAATATGTAAGCTGCTGCACGCAGTAGGTGTTTTGTGAACGGCAGAGATTATCCCCTGAGCATACTGAATGAACATACTTGAAAAATTGTCAAGCTTGAACACTTATTCCGGGAAATTATTCTGGGAAATGTCTCAGGTCACAAACTGAGTTTTTTTGCTTCCCCAGAACTCAGGAATCCATCTTTTCTTGGTAGTAGACTCAGCATGGGTTTCCTTCTAAGAAGTGTTCTCTCTCTCCATGCAGTGGCTAATTCTAAAGCATCAGAAAGCAGGCAGTGAAGCCCTGAGAAGCTAAAATTGAAGTCATTGTAGGTTTTTTGTTTGTTTGTTGAGATAGAGTCTCACTATGCCGCCCTTGGTAGAGTGCCGTGACATCACAGCTCACTGCAACCTCATACTCTCAAGCTTAATCAAGTCTCTTGTCTCAGCCTCCCAAGTAGCTGGGACTATAGGCACCCACCACAACACCTGGCTATTTTTTTTAAAATTATAGTTCTCATTGTTGTTTGTCAGGTTGGGGCTGGGTTCGAACCTGCCAGCCCTAGTATATGTGGCTGGTGCCGTAGCCACTGAGCTATAGGTGCTGAGCCACGTCGCAGGGTTTTTGATGTTAAGGGCTTTCAGTATTCACTTTTTTTTCTTTTTTTGGAAGTTTTTGGCCGAGGCTGGGTTTGAACCTGCCACCTCCAGTATATGGGGCTGGCACCCTACTCCTTTGAGCCACAGGTGCCGCCCTAGTATTCACTTATTTTTAAACCACTGCAGTTACCTGCTTTCTCTTAGCATGTGTCTTTTCTTCTTTTCCTCTTCCCTATGGTCACAGAAACCAATCTGACCCTGAAACGTTTTTGTGCCATGCCTCCTCTGGTTTGATGTCGCACGGTCTGTGGAGAATTGAAGGTTACTTCAATTCATCTTTCATTCCTTACTCTTTGCCCTCCAAACTTGATAACTGTTTCCTTCCTCAGAAAGATAAAATTCCAGAGTCTGTCCCACCATACCCCATTCTCCTTTCACTTCTGAACAGCAACTGCCTCATACTTATTATTCCCCACACAAAATTCTTCCATTAGACTTCCTGTTCTTCTATTTGTCCTTGTGCATAAGGGGGTAAACATGACCTAGAAGATAATGTTATAAAGTTCATATTATTTGAATGAACGAGACACCACAAGAGGTTTAATTAAGACTTCAGGGTCAGGTTGCAAAAGAGAATGAACAGGTTAGAGGGTGAGGGTCTTTAGTAGGAGGCCACCAGGCTCTGGCTTTAATTTTGTCTTGTCCCTTGAATAAACACACACACACACACACAATTTATCAAATTTGCTGATGAAGCAAAATATGGAAAAATAATTAAAATAAAAATAAAAAGAAGAGCTAAATTATTTCAGCCCATTAGAGTAATAAACTGAAGCCAAAAGAACAGAAATGAATCCCCCCCAAATCTATATTTAGCATGAAAAAATAGTAGACTTAGTAGGAGAATGTAACAAAATGTTTTTAAAAAATCAAACACAATGATGGGGATATGTCAATAGGACATTGGAGCTAATGGGAAGAGCTCCCTGTGCCAAAGATGGAACAATTTGAACAACATAATCAATAAATATTGGATTATAACCTAATGCATAAGATATTTATGAGTCCATACCTATATAAATAAATGATTTAATAAGTTAATAACTGCAGAGAACAGAAATCTCCCATGTAGCAATATTCCAAATATTTTATGTGGATATTCCACCTTCAAGCAAAACTCCTCACTCAAGTGTGAGCTATGCATAGTGACTTTCTTCCTTTTTTTTCTTTTTTGAGATGGAGCCTCAAGCTATCCCCCTGGGTAGAGTGCCATGGCATCACAGCTCACAGCAACCTCCAACTCCTCGGCTCAAGCGAGTCTCCTGCCTCAGCCTCCCAAGTAGCTGGGACCACAGGCGCCCGGCACAACGCCCAGCCATTTTTTTTTTTTGGTTGCAGTCATTGCTGTTGTTTGGTGGACCCAGGCTAGGGATTCGAACCCGCCACCTCAGGTGTACGTGGCTGGCGCCCCAGCCAATTGAGCCATAGGCGCCAAGCCAGTGACTTTCTTCCAAATGGTACAGTTTGAGAACCTCAGCTAGATGATCAAGGTCAATGTCAAAACTGATAAGTCATGACATGAGCTGAGAACAACACTGTCTTAATGTATTTTCTGTTGCTATAACAGAATACCACAGTCAGGGTAAATTATAAAAACAGAATTTTATTGGGCTCAGGATTCTGGAGGCTGGGAAGTCCAAGAATACAGCACTGGCACCTGGTTAGGGACACCCCATGATGGAAGGTGGAAGGGAGCACAAGAAACAAAGATAGGCACCAGGGGCAGGATTCTCTCTATAATAACCCACTCTCATAATAATTAATCTGCTCCCATTATAATGACATTAATTCATTCATGTGAGCTCCACCCTCATGACCCAGTCCCCTCTTGTGAGGCCCCACCTCCAATCACTATTGCATTGGGGATAAAGTTCCCAACAAACAAACTTTTGGGGGACACATTCAAACAGTAGCGGGCACTTTACCACTCTGGTCTTCTCCCAAAACACATACCCCAATCTAATCACGAGAAAAACATCAGGCAAATCCCAAAAGAGAACATTCTATAAAGTATTTGATTAATACTTTTTAAAACTTTCAAGATTATCAAAACCAAAATCAGATCATCAAAAACTTTCAAGATTATCAAAAACAAAAACAAAATCTGTCCCAGCCAGAGGAGCCTAAGGAGACATTAGAATTAAATAATACAATGTGGAATTCTGGGTGGACTTCTGGGACAGAACAAGGACATTGGGAAGTCTGAATAAAGTACGAACTTTAGTTAATAGAAATGTACAATGGTGTGCAGTGTTGATTTATTAATTGTGACAAATGCACTGTACTAATGTAAGAACTCTCCTTACTATCACCACAAGTTTCCTTTAAATCTAAGCAATTCTTTTAAGGTCTAGTTTATTAAAAGGTTGAAGAATAAGCTGATATTTTGAAGCGCATGAAAAATATTTGGGAATGTTAACAAAGGTAGATTTTACTATCTCACAAAGTAGCAAAAATTGTATACAAACTATAATAAAAAAAACAATAATCCTGTCCTATTGCGTGTTCCTGATAAGATGAAACCTGGAGTATTATGTTCAATTCTGAAAGTTAAAGCATTCCATCATTAAGTTGTTGTGTGTGTAGACAAGCTCAGTAAGGAAGGCAAAGGTTTGAACATTGTCTCTCTTTTTTTTTTTTTGAGACAGAGCCTCAAGCTATCCCCCGGGGTAGAGTGCCATGGCATCACAGCTCATAGCAACCTCCAACTCCTGGGCTCAAGCGAGTCTCCTGCCTCCGCCTCCCAAGCAGCTGGGACCACAGGCGCCCGCCACAACGCCCGGCCATTTTTTGGTTGCAGCCATCAT